>JBBMKA010000009.1:2078203-2116907 GCA_037833695.1 Sechiopsis laciniata | reverse complement strand
AGCTTGAGGGAGAGTGTTAGAGTTATTTATGTTAATTCATGTATTTATTATAATAGGCCCATTAGGCCCAACTTAGAGATTAAGGTTTACAGCTTTACACTTGTATATATAGAAGTAGTCATAATGAATAAAAAGTGCGACGACTTTTTGGTCTCAATCTCGATTACACCAATCTCCCACTGAAAACTAAATTCTCTACCTCTTGCATCAGCAACATCATTATCAAACATCCTTTTTTGCGTTTGTTGTGTGTGCGCGCACCACCTCAAGCTTTAGCTTCTAGTGACTGCTCTATTGTATAAGAAAGAATAGAAGTGGTGTTAGGTTAAGAAGGGATTTTGCCTGAATTGATAGTCGGTGTGATTGTAAATTTAGAAGTGTGATATAAATGAGAAGTGTGTGATTTAATAGAAGGTAGGGCCCTTTAATCTAAAAAAAATAGAAGGTAAGGTCCTTTGGTAAATAGTACAAGGTAGGGTTCTTAGTTTGTAATTTGGCTAGGAAGTTAGCTATAAGTAAAATGTGTGGAATATGAGAGTGTAGACGTTAGTTAGTTAGCTTTAGAGAGAGTTCTGAACTCTTGAAAGTCAAAGAATTTAGCTGTCAGTTAGTAAGCTTTAGGGAAAAATCTAACCTCTTGAAGTTAAAATAATTTTGACTGTTATTCTTTTGGCATTTAATCAACTTCCCTCGAGGAAGAGTCATATCTCAGTCATTCACTAGAACCTTGAATCACTGTGCTGTCAATATCTTGAATATGGTTGAGCTTGTTCATTTATTCAAGATTGATACTGAGCTGTAAATATCTTGAATCACTGTGCCTTCTCCTGTGAGTGTCACATTACCTGACTTTATTTATCAGCCAAATGCAAATGTTATGGGATTCAATATTTTACTTGAGTTAAATTATTTTGGTTGAAATAACCCAAGTTCGCAAGGAATTACCATAAATTTTTAACATGCTTTCTCTTTGGGGATGATTTTCTTGGGTTACAAGCTTTTCGTTCTATGGGTATGAAATTGCCAACCCAAAAGACAAAATATATATGTGCATGAATCAATATCAAAATTAACGCTTCAATTTGTTTGGATCATATTTTTTTAGTGGTAAGAACTAGCTCTACATGTGAATCAGATACATTGAAGAAGGTGGACTCACTGGAGAACGCAAGAGATGGGTCCCTCGAAGAGGGAAAACTCCTCTAGATCCTGATGTAGATGGATTCATCTATTCAAATCCTATGGAAACATCCTTTAAGCAACGATGTCTAGAAGATTGGAAGATGTACCACCGAAAGATTTTGAAAACCTTGCAGAATGATGGACTTTCAGCTCTTGGAGATGCATCTGAAGCTGATTATCTTAGAGTCGAGGAGAGATTGAAGAAAATTATAAAGGGTCCTGATCAAAATGTTTTAAAGCCAAAGGCTGCAAGTAAGATGATTGTATCAGAACTAAAAGAAGAACTGGAAGCGCAAGGTTTACCAATTGATGGAACTAGAAATGTTCTTTACCAGCGTGTTCAAAAAGCAAGGAGAATAAATCGTTCTCGTGGTCGACCCCTTTGGGTTCCTCCAGTTGAGGAGGAGGAAGAAGAGGTTTAACTAGTCATTTGATGTTCATTTTAAATAAACATTAGATTCACTGAAGATTTGTATTAACAGTTTAAGTACTTTGCATCTTCAGGTTGATGAAGAGCTGGATGAACTAATTTCACGAATAAGGCTTCACGAAGGAAATACAGAGTTCTGGAAATGCCGCTTTCTTGGAGAAGGCTTGAACAGTAATAATGTTATACCTTCGGAAGATGACGAGTCAGAACCTCTCGATTCTTTGGATGATGTTGACATTGTAGAAGACGTTGCAAAGGAGATTGAAGAAGAAGAAGCCGAGGAGGAAGAGGAGGTTGAACAAACTGAAAATCAAGATGGTGAAAGAGTTATTAAGAAGGAAGTTGAAGCTAAGAACCCTCTTCAAATGATAGGTGTCCAATTGTTAAAAGATGTTGACCAAACCACGACAACATCCAAAAAGTTAAGGAGGAGAAGTTCTCGAGCATCAATAGAGGTATGAAAACTCAAAACCTCTAGTTCCCCCGGAGGATAATGATGTGCCAACTGTATGAGATCTTCATAAACTAAAATATCCAATCAAGATTGGTAAGGGGAAAAAGCTTTACATTATGCTTAAATACTAATTTTTGGTAATAAATCTTCAAAATTAGCTACATAGAGATGAACTTATGTTTGTTTTACATCTTTCATGTATGCTTATACTTTCTGTTGATTATTTCATATTTATCATCTCATTATATTTTGTACTACTTATTTTAAGGAGATTCTCATTTCACTAGTTTGTTAGGATTTTTTCTCTACAAAAGAATCATCATCCCTCATTTGTAAACATGGAAGAAATAATAATTCTTCTTCTCTAAAAGTTCAAGTCTTTCCTACTTTAATGTGTGGATGCAGGACGATCGTGATGAAGACTGGTTTCCTGAAGATTTATTTGAAGCATTTGGAGAGTTGCGAAAGAGGAAAGTCTTTGATGTATCTGACATGTACACAATAGCTGATGTTTGGGGTTGGACTTGGGAGAGAGAACTTAAGAACAGACCTCCCAGGAGGTGGTCAGAGGAGTGGGAAATGGAGTTGGCTATTAAAATTATGGACAAGGCAATTTCTCTCTACCTTTTTTGTTTATTTTTCTTACTTTCCGTTGGGATTGTCCTTTTATCATATTCATTCTCTCTCTATTTCTTTTAACTTATCATCGGCATTTGGGTAAATTATGATTCTGAATAAATATTTATTCGGCTTACTTGGGAGTAGTTTTGATGATTAATTAGTTCTTTGCCCCTCTCTTATTTTCATCCTAAAAATGCATTTCTTGTGTTACAGTTCAGATACATAAATGTCTAGCACCTAAAACTATGATAATTAAAGCCCTGTCAGAAGAGAGAGTTTAGATCTCTTTCTGCATGAATGGCCATGAAATCCATAGCATAGGAAGACAATTGGTTGCTGAATGTTTAGCAAATTTTCCTCCAAAGTTTCATGTGGGAAATCGTTGACATAAAAATTGTTTGTCTTGTTGGTCTTTATGCCGGTCAAGCTATTGCTCTGGTTGGCCTTTATCGTCTCTTCCTTCTTTTCTTTTCTTTTTTTGAGTTCTTCAACAATTGGGCGTAATTGAATTCGAATTCATAACCTCTTAGTCATCGGATTTACATTGATGTCACTTTTGTTGGCTTTATAGTCTCTTCTTTAAATTTTGTTTTGTCTTATCTTTCATTCAACATTTCACTTACTATTACAGGTGATAGAATTGGGTGGAACACCAACAATTGGCGACTGTGCCATGATCTTGCGAGCTGCCATCAAGGCTCCTATACCGTCTGCTTTTTTGAAAATCTTGCAGACAACCCATGGTCTTGGCTATGTATTTGGGAGGTACACTTATTTTTCTTCATTTATCATGCCCCTAAACCCTAACAAGAATAAAGAAATTAAATAAAGAAACTTGGAGTTATACTAAGAATTTGGTATTTGGGCAAAGATTGGATATGTTATTTTGTCATTTTCACTGTTGTGTCTCGATTCTAAGACTCCATTTAATAATCATTTTGTTTAGTTTTTTTGTGTTTTGAAAAATAAGCTTATAAATATTATTTCTACTGAGTTTCCTTGTTTTTATGAATACTTTCTATATATAATTTCAAAAATTAAATCAAATTTCGAAAACTAACACATGAGAAAGTAGTTTCACATCTCCATCTTTTTACCCTGAAACTCCTAATCGCTGCAGTATATTTTGGTTGTCGACAGCAATTTAGGCCACAAAGTATGTATCTATTTGTTAGGGACGAGTCAGTGGTGCCCCCGGGTTTAGAGGAGCAAAACTCCAAGTTCCCGGGTCGTCAAAAATTAAAAGTGTGTATCTATTTGTTTAACCCTTAGGACATCTTTGCATTGCAGGTCTTTATATGATGAGGTTGTTACCCTGTGTCTTGATCTTGGGGAACTAGATGCAGCCATTGCAATTGTAGCAGACCTGGAGACCACAGGAATCTCGGTTCCCGATGAAACGCTCGATCGGGTAATCTCCACTAGACAGACGAATGATGCTTTGCCCAAACCCGATTCAGCCATTGACATTACACCCAATGATCATAGTTTAGCCAATGATGAAGCATCATAATCAATCAGTTTCTGTTCTTATTTTCCTTTGTACAGTTCAGTTTTAGGGTTGTCAGCAAAATGCTAATGTATTTAGAACGTTAGATTTAAAATATTTTGATTTCAGAAACAATATTTTGAAAATTTTGTTTATCAAGCGTAATTATCACTTGCTTTATATTTGTTTAATGTTTCACCGGATGTAGGCAGGGTAGAGCAGTCACTTTCATAAATTGTTTACAATATTCGATTTTACTAGCCTTGAATTTAATTTGTTCCTTGAACTTTAAGGCTTATTTTAAGAGGACTATTTTGGTTTTGGTTTTGGCTTTAGTTTTTTATTTAAAGTTTATTATATTTTGACTCCTGCATATGATGGGACCTTAAGATATTTGGGGTGAAGATTTGAATCCATAATCTTTTTGTTATCTTGTTTTAACAAATGAATACAAATTGGACATATAGTAAAATTATGAGTTTACTAACTATGATCAATACTTTTAGAAGTTTACAATTAGATTTTTTCTTGCCACCAAAAGTTTTGGAGATTCAAATAAAAGTTCAAAACTTATTAAAAAAACAAATAAACTTTTTGAAAGTTGAAAACTAATATACAATTAATTTTAAAAAATTAAGTTGAAATGATGAGGTTATTTAATATAAATAAATTTATAATTGTGACAAACATTTCGATAACGATAAAATGAGTATAACAAAAAAAACACCATAAATAGTGTTTATTATTATTATTATAAATATAATCATAATTAGTGGAGTAAAGTTGCAGCAAATCCAAATAAAACAAAAGTAAAACCCACCAACAAAAGGTGAGATTGATTTATCCAGAATGTAATATATATATTTTTAAAAAGTGTGAGATTGCTGGAAAATCACTCAAGTGAGACCTATGTTTGCACATCATCATTGTCTTTGTATTGTCAACTGAACCCCTTCAAAACTTAAAAATTGTTCCTTTTTAATGAAAAAAAATTCGTTCATGAATTGCCAGGCTTACATGTTAGAGTTTAATATAAGTTTGTTAGACATCTTTGTTATTATTTGTAATTACCTTTTATTATCCTTTTACATGTATGCAACAAAAGAAACTTCGTAGATTGATATATAAATACTCCTCAAATGAATAGAATAAGACAGATCGATTCTCTCAACTATAACATTATTAGTAACCATACAATCTTTCGATATAACATAGATAGTACAAGGGGAGAGATTCCCCCTCCAAAAATCATTGGAAGTCCTATCTAAGCTAAGAGTAGAACTACTCTAACAAAAATTAGAACTAACAAGGAGAGTGTCAGTCAAAAGATCAACCACCCTATTACAATTCATTTTACAAAAAAAAAAAGAAAAAAATATTAATAATGGAAGAAGAAATCTCCTTAATGTCAAGCTAGACATTACAAAATTCAAAAAATCTTGGAAATCATTACAAATAGTATTAATAATAGATAAAACATCGAATTCCACTAAGATAAGGAGGAAAGGCAATCACCCAAAGAAGACAATCGAAAAAGTCCTTTCTGAATAGGTAAGCCTTCAAGAACTTTAGCGGGCGAACCCAATGTCTTGTAGCAAGCATCAATCATCAAAAGAGTTTTGAAAGCATTCCTCAAAATCCACCCAACATCCTTGGACCTCTTAGCCCTAATCCATGAGACATTAACGTCTAGCTTCAAATGTATAGGAGGAAGATTTTAGAAATAATTTTCAATGAAACATTTAAATCAAAAGAACTCCTCACCTGAGCACACATTATGCTCAACCGAAAAATTTCGAGAATTCTATAGACATGGCTAGATTACAGGTACCACTTTGATACTACTTGTTGGGATCTCTACATTTGTGTGATTTGTAAATTTTGAGCATAATCTCTTATATAACTTTGTTTTTCACCGAAAAGCTTCATATAAATGGAGGTTATTGTGCTCTTTTGTATATTCAGGATCTATCTCTTAGCTAACCAATGTGAAACTACATTTTATTTGTGTTTCCAACATTCTTTAACTTCGAGATAAGTTTAAATTTTGTCTCTTTCATGTCAATCTAAACATAGTTTTAAACACAAATTACCATTTCCAAGGTTGATGGTTTGATTCTTCATTTGCCAACAAGAATAGTAACTCAACAACATCCGTATATTCTTATAATCTAGAGATCATAAGTTTGAATCTCTCATTTTCTAATTGTAATGGAATTGAAAAAAAAAAAAACATCTAGTAAACTAAAATTGAAAGTTATGATGCGACCAAAAATTGCTCATTTAACTTTTTAGTATTTGGGAAATTTTCCATGAACAAAATTTAGGCTTTCCTTTACAAAGTCCATAAATGAAAATTTGGATTAGGTCATGAATTGAGAGTAAAGGAAAGATAAACAAATAAGCCCAAAACAACCAAAGTGTAGGAAGATAAAGATTTTCTTACTTCAGTCGATAGTTTCTTTCTTTCTTTCTTTCTTTTTTTTTTTTTTAAATTATTATTATTATTAATTTTTTTAAAGCTTTCACTAAATTTTTCCTTTTTTTTTTTCCCTTCTCATTTCTCTGTCGAGATCAACTTTCTTTGGACTTTTTTAGTGTGTAGTTTTTGAAAACGAAATTATTCTTTAGGGTGTTACTTTTGTGTATGACTTCTCCGAACTAATATCATAATTTATTCGTTGGTAGGCGACTAAAATCCTTTGATAATTTTATGTAGCTCACAACCCATATCCCCATTCTTACAATTTATAGCTACATCGAATTTTGATCTTCAATTTTGAGGTTAAGGTTCAAAATGGAAATTTACATGCAAAATTAAAACGTCACATATTTCCATTTGCACAACTCCCCACTATATTATTTTGACTTACTGAATGAGTCGATGACGTGATTGATTATCTCGTTTGATGTCAATCTATTTTCACTTTAATCTTTGAAATTGATATTTGTAATCCCCCTCCCCAAACTTGTACTAAAAAAAAACTATATTACTTTGACTTTTTAATAGAAAATATGATAGTTTTAATGAGTGAAAGAGAGTTAGAAAACAAAATCTTAAACCCATGTTTTAACCGATTTAGCTGGCAAAGAGAATGATAGTTTAATTATCATAAATATTTTATTGACTTGGAATCTTCCATTTCAATTATTATTAGAATTAAAAAATCAATTTATTATTGTATTATTTAAATAAAAATTTAACTTTTCTTATTTGAGCTAGAATTGGAATCTCTGTTGCATCCGTAATTAAAAAAGACAAATTTTATGCTACAAAACCAATTGGTCATAAGTGCATATCTCTCACCTGTCTTCGATTTGTATTGGTAGATTGAAATTTGCTTAAGTTTGAGTTGAACCCTAATTTTTTAGATAAAATATTTGCTTAAATTTTAAAAAATACAGTCATAAATTAAATATTACCCGGTGGGGTTGGTCTAAATTACCAACTTCTGAATTTAGGGATTAAATAATTGAGAAACTTAGGAAATTAGTCAAGTTAAAAAATAATTATAAATATGATTATTTTTTAAAATTTTAACAACCATAATTATATGTATTAATAATAAATAATATTGTATCAATGAGTCTTAATAATACAATATATATTTTTTGACAGTCTTAATAACACAATATTGAAATATACTCATGACTAAAAGATGCAAATATTTTCAAATTCGACTCCATTTATAATTATTTTGTTAGTTTTGTCGATTTATATATATATATATTTAAAATCCTTGTCAATTTATTTTCTAAAAAAAACTACAAGGTACTAAGCCAATTTCCGGCCCGAATAATTTCTTCCACCAACTAAAAATTCAGAGTAAAACCAAAGAAACCAACACAGAAACAAGACGAAGAAGAAAGCGAGTTTACGGAAATTGAACGATTTCAATCAAGATTCTAAGCTACATTCGATCTGAAGCGTGACTTCTTTCTAGATCTCTCTCTGTTGAGCTTCTCAATGGCCGTCCCCGTCGAAGAAGCCATTGCTGCGTTGTCCACATTCTCACTTGAGGTAATAATGCTCGACGACTTTCAGAAACTAACAATTTCTGCAACAAACTTTTGTTGTTTTTCATTTCACTTCCGATGCTTTGCTAGTCAATTTTTTCCTGAGTTTTGTTTTCATTGTAAAATGTGAAAATTTAGGAGGATTTTAGCTTTAAATTTAGCCTTTTTTGGTTACATATGAGAATTCTGTAATGGCTTTTTTTTTCTTAGATTTGGACTTCAATTGTTGTAGGATGAGCAGCCAGAATTGCAAGGACCGGGCGTTTGGGTGTCAACTGAGAGAGGCGCAACTGAGAGTCCAATAGGTATGCATTTTCAGGAGTTGTGTAATGGACATTGAACATCTATATTCGTTATGATTTTGGGGGCCGAAAGAGATTCTATCGAGTGAAACGGTTACTATTCTTCAAATATGGATGATCGTTTTGGAAACTTTTTTTTCACTGCAATGGAATGGAGGGTTTATGGCGATGTTATTTTCAATGATAATTACTAAGGATGAACTGAGAGTAGTTTTGGTCTGGTGGAATAATATTTGGTATTGAAATCCTTTATGTCTTCAAATTAGGGTCGACTTCATTGTAACTGTTGTTGGTTAAGGAACCCGACACATTAGCTGCTATTATCAAGGAACTTTATCGAGAGCCGCCCTCCCTTATTGAAGGCCATCAATTCATGTAGGGTAACCTGACATCAATTACCCAAGAAAATTGCAAGCTCTTTCTTTTGCTGATTGTTGCAAAGCTCGCATACTTATTTTGAACCACTTTTGTTTACACAACTCACTCTTGGGTATTGATATGTAATACATGGCTTGGTGTCTTGGAATAAGAAACAACTTTATTGATAAATGAGAAAAGGAGTAAAACTTCGAGCACTTATAGGCAGTTTTAGCAGGAATAGTCTTTAATTGTAAGCCATTGATTTGAACAATGTTTAAGAATGTGTCGGGGATTGAAATATTAACTTCCGACCCCGATCTCTTATTTTCATGATCTAAATAAAGCTCTTTTAAATTCGAGGGGTAGGCTTCCTCTAAGGGAGGGACACTGTCTATCTCGGGCCTAAAAATAGAGGAACAAAGGAACTAATACTGAAAATTGATTCGTCATCTGAATCCTTAAAAGAAGGTTGAAATTCTTCATTGGATTGTATAACAGAGGTGTCACCTGTGGCCATCACCACCTCGTTTTGATGATCCAAGGATTCTTGTCTTATTTTTGGCTTGAGAACGATTGAGGCATAGGCCCGAGATGGATTAGTGAACCAACCTGATTCTTGTCAAGAGGACTAGCCAACAATTGAGCACCACGGTCATCCAAAAAATCAGGGTTAATGACGTCAATCATGTTATTTTGATGCTCGCTACGAGAGTAATGATAAGGAAGCTCTTTTATTGGAAGTTTAAGGTTTGAATTTTTGAGGGGTTGGATATTCACCGATAATTTCAAGAGGACATGATTCTTGTGATGATTCAAATTCAAAATGCAATTCTCATCTCAAAGAATAATTATTCGAAACAGTAAACTCACCTCCTGTTGCGAATCTTAATCTCTTGTTCACATCTCTCGAGTCAAAATAGAAGAGGGTAAAGTTTAACGCTATGATAATCATCTATATAAAAAAGTGAGTGGTTCCAAAATTATCCAAGTTTTCTTTTTTCAGCCACATTCCCTAAAAGAATGATTATTGAAGTTCAGGAATATCTTGTCCCAATTTTGTTTTTGATGTTCTATTTTTATGCCAGAAATGTTCAGTTTGATATCTGGTTATTAGTTTTACTTTTCTTTTTTAAAGTTTTATTTATGTTTGTTCTATTCGCTTTTTTTGTGCTTTTCTCTCCTCTGTGGAGTTTGTAATTTGAGACTGAGTGCCTTTTCATTTTTATTAATGATAATCTTTTTTATCTTGTCATAAGATGATTCATTTTTATTTAATGGATATATAATTGTTGTTGTAGAGTATAGCGATGTTTCCGCATATCGTCTATCTCTAGCCGAAGACACAAAAGCTCTCAATCAGTTGGTATGCAGTTTTACTTTTCATGTCAAGTATTTAAGGTTTTTATGTTTATTTTTTATTATTCAAGAATTTGACATTTATATTTGATAAGTTATAACATAATAGCCTCACCATAGTCCTTGAAGAAGGATATTTCAAGGTAAGCTTTCCTTTTTGTTTCCATGCTAGGCATCAAAGTTGTCAAAACTTATCTAGGTGGCACAGTTGAATAGACATTTGATATAAATAAAATTCACTTGGTATACCCTAAACCCTGAACATTAAGTCATAACAAAACTAACAACATTCTAGTGGAGATTCCCAATACAAGGGAGTGTAACAAAAACCGTCTCTACTTTTATAGCAAAGATAAAATGCCAAAGTAATAGAAAAGAGGAGAGCATTTGAACCAATAAATGACTATGTAAATTTTGTTTCTTCATCCAAAATAGAAATGGCTAAGTAAACTATATCATTCAAAAGCCTACCAAAAGGGAGAGCTTTATCTCTAAAAATCTCTCAATGTGAGATTTGTTATAGGATGCTTAAGGTTTCTCAATGGAAATGGTTTGTTTGAATGTGAGAGGGTTGGGGGAGAGTTGTTAATTTGGCAGTGTCGGGATGTAGTCATTTTACAGGAGACAAAATAGAAGAAGTATTGTTAGGTCTTAGTTAGAAGCTTATGGGGTAACATAAGTGTGGAGTAGGTGGCCTTAGAGCTTGTAAAGGCACTAGGGGGATGAGAATAGTGGGACGGAAGAGGAGACTATCTCTTTCTTTTCTAATCTTTACGCATTTTAGTCTGCCTTTAGACCTTTCTTGGAAGGTTTAGACTAATGTCCCATCTCTGAGTGGGAGATGGAGTTGGAAGCCCTTTTCACCGTGGATGAAATTTGTAGTGTGTGGTAGGGCTTTGAATCTCGTTTCATCCACATTAAATTCCCAATATTAATCTCTATTCAAGACATTGCTACTAATTGTGAAGTTTTTCTTTAAATGTTACTTTGTTCTGTTTTAGTTTGTTTTGAAAGTTCTTTCCCTTCCTTGTTTTGTGTTTGTAAGTTTTGCGTTCTTTTCTTTTTCCTCATTGGATCTTGTAATCTTGAGCTCCATCTCTTTTCATATTCTCAATGAAAAGCTTGTTTCCTTGTAAAAAAAAGGTAAGGTAATTTTCTCTCTCCTCCCCTTCCATCACCCAAGCCTTCCGACATCGGTATTCTACTTGCTAGATCTCCATACTCATCTTCCCTTCCTTACCTACCGACAAGTTTTCTCTTTTCTTCATTAGTTTGTCCTGCCATGGAAGGTCCTAGTTGCCATGGAATTTTCTTAAAGTTGATCTTTTTTGGTTCTTGGTTGAGATTCATAAGAACAGTTATCTCAATTCTTCGTACAAAATTTTTTTTTTCATCAAGTTCTTATAACTGATATCATTTTTTTGCAGAATGCCCTTATTCATGAGGGGAAAGAGATGGCATCGGTGCTTTATACATATCGAAGCTGTGTTAAAGCACTTCCACAGGTTAAAATGCATTATGAATGTAATTTAATATCAGATATTGTGCATGTAATACTATTATTACAGTTCTTGAATGTGATTTTCTTGATAGGCAATATAGAAATATATTTTTTTGATAGGAAACAATAACTTTCATTGATATATACCCTTCGAAGTATCCCAGTGGGATGGGCCAGTGGTGCCCTGGGTGTAGGAGAGCGAAGCTCCGATTTCCCGGTTTTCAAAAAAAAAAAAAATTTTCATTGATAAATGAATATTACAATAAAGAGCCTATCAATCACATTACCAAAGAAGATGCCATTGGGAAAATAATACGGATAAGTCATAGTTACAAAATGGTGATAACCTATGACCCAAAAAATTCCCATGTATATAGATGCTTCGGTGAGAGAAGCGAGAGATGCATGAGTATCTTTGACAGCTTTTTTAAAGGGATGCCCATCCAAAAAACAAAGGAGTGTTTTTATGTCTCGAGGGCACACAAAGGTCCAGCTAAAAGTGTCAAGGAGCTGATTCCAGAATGACTCAGCCCAATAGCAATGGATAAAGATATGATCTTGAGATTCCCTTCCATTAAAATAGAAGCTGCAGCAATTTGGAGAAATAGTTAAATTAGGGAGCTTTTTTTAAAGAACGTCATGTGTATTAATCGCCTTGAGCTCCCATATTAAAAATTTGACTTTCTTGGGATAACAACCCTTCCAAAGCTTCGTATAAAATCCCCCAATGTCTTCTGTTAATGATTCAATAGGAGCAATGATCTTCTTTAAAAGAGAAAGTGAGGAGAATAAACCATTTTTTTTTAAGTCTACAACTCCATACATCATCAGAATCATTTGAAGTATATACCGACAGCCTGTGTGATGGAATAGCCCATTCAGAGATCTCCTGATCGGTGAAGGTTCTTTCTTCTAAAGAATAAGTACCAATCATTGGTAACATTCGACCAAAACTCAGCAACTGGGCGATTTTTTTTAAGAGACAAATGGTACAGTCAAGGGAAGGCATCTTTAAGGCTTTGGTTATCAATCCATATCTCTTCCCAACCATCATGAAGTGGCTCAAGTGATCAAAGATGGCCTTGGAGTGCTTAAGGTGATGGGTTCAATCCATGGTGGCCACCTACCTAGGAATTAATTTCCTACGAGTTTCCTTGACATCCAAATGTCGTAGGGTCAGGCGTTAGTCGAGGCGCGTGCAAGCTAGTCCAAACAGTCACGGATATAAAAAAAAAAAAAAAAAATCCATCTCTCTTCCAGAAAAGAGTATTCTTTCCATTACCCACCTTGTGATCAATGTTGCTGATAATCAAATTCCTGACCTTATCAATAGGTTTCCAAGGTCCTTTGGATAGATGTAAGTTTCTCTTACTAGAGATGCAAGAATCTGCAGTTGACCCGTATTTATTAAGAATCAATGACCTCCATAGGGCATTTTTTTCCTTGGCGAATCTCCAGGACCATTTTGCAAGAAGAGCATCATTCTTTAGACCAATATCCGAAATCCTAAGCCCACCATGTTCGGTAGGTAATTTGACTTTAGGCCATCTAATGAGATGGCTCGCTGCACTCCCCTTTATACCTCTCCAAAGGTAGTTTCTGTAGGTTCTCTTAATCGCAAGAACAACTTTCTTTGGGGCCTTAAACAAAGATAGATAATATATAGGTAAGTTAATGAGGGTGGCATTGATGAGAGTTAGACGACCTTCCTTGGATATAGTAGAGGAGCCCCAATTATGCAAACACCTTTCGATCTTCTCAATAATGGGAGTCCAAAAACTGATAAGTTTCGGATTGCCATTGAGGGGCAAACTAAGGTAGATAGCAGGCCAAGTGCCGAGAGAAAACCCAAAATGAGAGGCCAATGCTACTGATTCATTATGAGAAATCCCCATAGTGAAGAATTCAGACTTCTTACAAGTTATGTTCAATCCAAAAGTTCGCTCAAAGTTTTTAACCACATTCATCAAATTAGATATTTTGGAGGTGTCAGCTGCAGAAAACAGTAATGTGTCATCAGTAAATTGAAGGTGTGAAACTGAACACGAACCATTAAGATATCCTTCAATCTGACCCTCGTCTTCTTTCTTGTGAAGCATACGGCTTAGAACATCCACAATCAATGTAAATAGAAAGGGGGAAAGGGGATCCCCTTGTCTTATTCCTCTAGAGGCACGAATCTTACCTCGAGGTCTCCCATTAATAATGACAGAATAATTCACCATTCTAATACAACCAATAATCCACAGCCGACATTTTGCCCCAAAACCTTGTGCTCGAGAATTTCATAAAGAAAATTGCAATCCGCCATGTCAAAAGCTTTTTCGATGTCAAGCTTGATAATCAACCCTCTAGCCTTTTTCCTTTGCCAATCATCAATGATCTCATTGGCGATAAGAGAAGCCTCTAGAATTTGCTTATTTGCAACGAAGGCTGATTGATTCTCAGAAATATAGTCGGGTAGCACCTTCTTCAATCTTTCAGAAAGAACACGGGCAATGATTTTATACAAACAAGTAGTGAGGCTGATAGGTCGATAATTAGAGACTGATTTTGCACCAGATTTCTCAGGATAAGGCAAATATAAATTTCATTAAGACTCACATTAATAATGCCATTTTGAAAAAAATCATTGAGCACTCTTTTGACATTGTCCTTGATAATGTTCCACGATTTTTTAAAGAATTCGGAGGTATAACTGTTTGGACCCAAAGTCTTCGGTTCCAAGAGCTGCTACTGCCAATTTAACTTCCACATTAGAGAAAGGTTGCTGTAATAACTCATTTTGCTCATGAGTGAGGGATGCCCATTCATTGTTTGTAGGCAGAGGCTCACGTTTGGACTTTTTAGTGAATAATTTCTTGTAATAGTTAAAAGATTCCGATTCAATATCATCATCCTTTGTCAAACTTTGATTACTAGAAGATAATACATCAAGTATGGTACTTCTTCTACAATTTGCAACACTCTCATGGAAGAAACTCGAATTTTCATCACCATCGACCAGCCATCTAAGTTTACATTTTTGTCTCCACATGATTTCCTCTTTTTCCACTGTATTAATCAATTCCTCTTTAATCTTAGATCTTCTGTTGCTTTCAGATACATCAAGACTACTGTCCTCTTCTTTCTTGTCAAGTAAAGCCAATTTCGAGTGCAGATTCAATGCAATCTCCTTAAGATTGCCAAAAGTGGATTAGTTCCAATCACAAAGCGTCTTCTTAAGGCTCTTTAATTTCATGATAAACCCATGACCTGGGCAACCCTCTATATCATTAGAAGCCCACCAATTCTTCAACAAGTCAATGAATGAAGAATGCATCAGCCACACATTCAAAAAGCGGAAAGGAGTAGGTCCCCAACATTCTTTACCCAATAATAGACATATGGGTAGTGATCAGAGCAAACTCTTTCAAGTCTTCTAGCTTTTAAGGAACCAAATTTGAGGGAAATCGATTCAGTAGATAGAAATCTGTCAATAAGGGAATAAAATCAGATTTACTCGACCATTTGACCAAGTGTAGTTCCCATTAGATTAGACATTATCTTGTAGCTCGACATTAGCAATGAAGGCATTAAAATCACCTCCCAAAATCCAATTGGGAAGGCAAACAGATTGGAGATCATGAAATTCAGCCCAAAGTTGATTCCTGTCTGATGAGTGACAAGAACCATAAACAGAAGTAGTCCAAAATTTGTAGCCATCTGCAAGTTCAAAATGAATGGATAATGAAACGTACTTTCAATCACCTCCAAAACATGAAATAATGATTCCTTCCAAATAATAGCAATGCCTCCAGAGGAACCAACAACATCAACCGATGCTCAAGCAGTGTCTCTAGTACCCCAAAAACTCTTAATGAAGTTTCTATCAAGACATCTCTGTTTTGTTTCCTGAATCCATAATATAGCTGGATTATGAAGCTTTAGAAAGCTCTTAATGAGCGCTCGTTTCTTCCACCAACCGAGGCCCCTAACATTCCAGGATAGAATAATCATTTAGTACTGCTAGACCCAATTCACTTCATCGAGGATTCCGAAGATTTAAACTTCATATTGGAGTGAAGATTTTGTAGTTCTCTAAGTCCCCTGACTTTTTGTTTGTGAGCTTTGGATGCGTTGTGAGTATTCGGCTTGGGCATGAGACACATCTTTTTTCTAGCCATCCAAGGAAATAGGATGGGAATGTGATGGCCTCGTCATCAACAACTTCATTGTCAGCATCCTCAAAAACAATTTCATTCCGAGGAGTGTGGATTGGATGTTCAATAGACAAGGGCAGAGGATTGCCCATTTCTGTGCTTGTGTCGATATCAGCTTCGAACAAACTATCAGCATTAACAATATGCTCGTCGGGCTGGGCAGGAATATCCTTCTGATGTTCCTCGGCAAAAGATGAGTTGCTAGGTGAAGAACCATCTTCCTTAGAGTCGGTCCCAATATTAGGTGAGTTTGTTGAATGTTTGGTCCCAATTAAAAGATGCATGTTTTTGTTATTGATAAAAACGTGCTTTTTTTGTCTAGAGGATAAGGCTTGCGTAACTAACGGGGATGGTTGGTAAGGAACTATCTGGTTAGCATCGGAAATAACATCAGTTGGAGAATTTGGTTTAGGTAAAAGGATAGAAATGGTCAAATTTGATTGATTTTGAGTCATCAATTTTGAGATAGCTTTTGGTAAGGGTAAAAGGGTGTTAGGTTTGCTGAAGTGGGACCCATGAACAGTTAACGTAATTAATGGTGGCTGTAAAATGGGGCTATTAGTACTGTTGGGTAAGGGATAATCAGACGAAACTTCTAAGAAAAAACCTTCTGATGTACGGACAAAGAGCTGTCTCTTATCTTTTTGGTAATCCCCCCGGCCATTTATATTTTCTAGCGGTTTTTTGCAAGCGATCTCCGGATGAGATTCCGGCCGAACAAGCTCAGAAGCAGAAGGAGGAACAATATAGGTTGTTGGCTTGCCATGGATTTCATCTTTTTGGCCCGTGTAGAAAGATTCTTTGAAGAAAGGGTCAATACGAATCACCCGGTTCTGTCCAGAAGATGAAGGCAGATGAAAAAATTATGGTATGAAGCCGTGAAAATTTTGCTTGACTTTGATCGAGATCTCCATCAAATTTAATCGGGACAGATTACGTTTAGCCGTTTCAATATAGCCACCACAGGCATCTCCAATAGCTCTGAAAAGATTCTCCGACCAGATGTCAATCGGACAATTTAAGAGTTTTATCCAACCTCCATAACTGGGTACCACCAGATCCTTTGATAAGTTTTCATGGCTCTAAGGATAGAACTGTAACTTAAATTTGCCAACTTAGAAACAACCCTTAATGTGGGCCAAAGTATGTGCTTGTTCTTCGTTTTCAACATATAATAGAGCCATATCAGGCGATAGAGAACTAATGGCTGCTACGCCAATGACCTCCAATTGGATTGAGTTATATATCTCCCACTACTTGTCTTGAAAATGCTCTCTTTGAATCAAGAAAACACTCGAGAAGTCAATGGGTGAAAAATTAGAGACGGAACTTTCGGCGGCTTTAACATCAATGCAACTGGCTTTTGATTCCACTCTATACTTTGGCCGAGTAGCTGTTTGCCCTTTAGATAAAGGGGGAAAACCCTTTAAGATCTTCTTTCCATTACTATGACTGGTGGGTGGAGCCTTAAATACTTCCTTAAGAGATTGTGTATGATTATCCAATAGCTTCTTTATAGTGGTGGCAGAGGAGGGAGATGGTGAGTTAAATCTTGTAATGGTTAAATGAATATTCTTCCAACCGTTTCTGTCAACACCCACAGGAATGAGAATTCTATTATGATTGCCGCTCTTTCCAAGCTTCGAAAGTTCGACATCATGACCTTTCCGATTAGTGAGCTTTTCTAGCCAATACACATCTTCTCCTACTCGGGTTCGTTCGAAGAACTTATGGTTGAAAGCACAGTTACACAACTTATCGATATTCATAGCAACCCAGAGGAAAATATCCATATTGAAAGATAGAGAAAAACTTTTCCATAGCACAACTCTGTGATTTTGAAATGACCTCTAATGTCCGGGTCTAGTTCGATGGTGAAGGTCTTCCGGTTGACTCTGACTGTCTGAGTGTTGTAAACCATAGTGATTAGGCGGGGGTGTAGTCAAAGATGAGCGGCGCGTGAGATGGCAAGTCATGAGGAATGGAGGAGAGAGGAGAGAGCATCTTTTTTTTTTTTTTTCCTTGATAGGCAATATCTTTGTTTGTAAGTGTCACAAAACAAAAATTGAGCATATTATGTGAAGATTTGTAGTGGGCACAGGTCCATATGCATGTACTAAGTTAATATCTGTAATTCATTGGTAAGTTGGTATTGAGGAAACCTATCACTATCGACAATGTGGCAAGAATTTTCTTTTCCTTCTTGACAAGGTTAAAAATTTCCTGTCAATTTTTATTTTTCAAGATAATAAAATTTTTTATCAATGAAATGAAAAAATACGGTGGAAAAAATGCAACCGAGATACCTTATCTTTACATCTCGATCTTTGTGTGTTATGTGTCAAGTAAGCTCATGCAAAATGTCAACCTTATTTGCTCATTTATCGTTTTTTCGCAAAATTATCTATTCATAAATTTGATGAAATCGTGATAGGAACCTATCTCGATATTATTAAAATAGGGATGTTTAGAGAGCCCTCCAATCTCTCCCTCAAAGGCCAAGCTAGTTCTTCTAGGCTTAAAATGTGTAGACGGAACCATAGAAGAAGAGATTGCAAGACCTGTCGAGTCTGATGGAGAAATATCATCTTCAAATGGAGGATCCCTGCCTCTCTCACATAGATTAATAGAAGAATCCACACTACTAACACTGAATCAAGGAAAAAGCCATTTGGCTATATAGTTGGACCCACTACATACTTGGGACACTCATACCCGTCCCATGACCTAAACATGGGAGAAACAATAGATTTTACAATTAAGTTTACTTGCAAGATTCAAACCTGACACCTCCAAAGAAGTATAAAGCATACTTTGGAGACCCCAAGCCTTTGGCTGACCACTTCATTTTTTTAAACAAATGAAGTAGGTTTCTTTTCAAGTTGTAAGGATAATGTGTTTCAGCTTCTCATGGGTCCTTCTTTTATCTTCGAAGTCTTTCATCTTTGGTCTAATGTGATTAGAGGCCTTTTATGTGAGCTTATGGTTGGAAAGAAATTTGAGAACTTCTTACAATACAAGTGTTTCGATTCAGCTATTTTGAAAGTTTCTTCTTGGTGCTTGCTTTCCAATTTTTTTTTCAGTTTATTCTTGTAATGATGTTTATTTAGATTAATATGTCTTTCTTTCTCTGTAGTTGTTTTAATTTTGTTGTTTTGTTTGTTTGTTGTTATTGTTTTGGTTTTTCTTTTTTATTTCACTAGCATGCGAATAGTTTGCATCTTTTTGACCATTAGTCTGTTTTCATTTTCTTTATGAAAAGATTAGTTAAATTTATTTTATCCTAAACTCTTTTTATATTATATTATATATTCTTGTAATTGTTTTTTTTATTTAATAACAATCAGAGGATTGAGAAATTCTAATTGTGACCCCTTGATCGTAAACACACACTTTTTGCCAATTGAACTATGCTTTTGTTTGCATATATTATTGTAATTGTTTTCTTAGTGGAATAAGAAGATTGTTTTCTTAGTGGTTTATAAATTTTGGCAGCTGCCTGAATCTATGAAGCAAAGTCAAGCTGACTTATATTTAGAAACATATCAAGTTTTAGACATGGAAATGAGTCGTCTACGTGAGATACAAAGATGGCAAGCATCAGCTGCATCAAAGGTATTGCATTGAGTGAATTGTTTAATTGTTGTTAATTTAATTTACCTATTTATGTTGGTTGATATAATTAAATTTACCCCAATCCATCAGCTTAGGCTTTTGGATTGATTGGTGATTTAACATAATTTAACATGGTATCAAAGCAGGAGGTCATGAGTTCGAATCCCTGCCAAGTCGTTTCCTCCCCAATTAAAATTAAATTCCACTTGTAAGGCATTTCTAAAATTTCAAAGCCCACAAGTGAGGAGGAGTGTTGGTTGATATAATTAAATTTACCTCAATCCATCAGCTTAGGCTTTTGGATTGATTGGTGATTTAACATAATTCAACAATTTATCATATAGTTTATATCTTTTATGCAGCTTGCTGCGGATATGCAACGTTTCTCGAGGCCTGAAAGGCGCATCAATGGCCCAACAGTTACTCATCTTTGGTCTGTTTTGATATGTGGTTGATCAGTTATTTTGGTGTAATTTTAGCACTTGAAGTCAAGCTCCTCTGATATATAATTAGACTGTTAAACTTGCACCCCAATATTGAGAAATTTTAATTTATATGCCAATTTCATCATTTCTAATTAAACTTTTCCACCTTAGGTCAATGCTGAAACTGCTTGATGTATTAGTTCAACTTGATCATCTTAAAAATGCCAAGGCAAGCATACCCAATGACTTCTCTTGGTATAAGAGGTAAGAGAACTTATTTTTGGTCTTTAGGATGCAGTAGATGTGGTATTTTACCCCCTCCTTTAAAGACCATTAGGATATAAAATGGAAAATTTGATTGTTTAGTTCATCAACAATTTAGCCTCCTTTCACAAGTTGGATGCGTATGCCTAGTTTTACTCTTTTTAAAAATTTATTTATTTTTTTTAATTTTTCTTTGAATTAGTAAGTTAAGTTGCAACAATTTTTTTTTTTGGTTTTATATATATTTATATTATTTTCTTGGGGACGCTTTTCTACATCATAGGCCAGTAATGAATTATGTCATTTGAAAACGAGATACAGGAATTGGTTCCCATATGAAAGTTATAACCTAATGCAACCATGTAGTAGAGATTTCCTTCTTTGGTTGTTTCTTCAAGTCTTTTTTTTTTTGTTTTTGAAACAATAGACAACTTTCATTGAGAAAATAAAAGAGACAAAGCTCAAAGATACAAATCCCAAGGAGGGAAGCAGAAATACAAAAACAAAATTACAACTCAGAGAAGGAAATAAAATAAAGAAAACACCCTTGATGTTCAAGATGCCAAAACTGAATTAAGTAGAATGCAAACAAGAGACAACTTTAATTTTAGTCTTTTTTTGTTTTCTTCTTTTTTTGGAGCTTTGTATTTGGAACTTAAGCCTCTAAGTACATCAATGAATTTTTTTTTTTATCGTGTCAAAAAGAATAATATGGAAAGGTCAGTCTGATATTTTTAGAAATTTCTAGCTAGTAATTGTTGCACTTTATAATTATATTTACCATAATTCATCAATTTGTTAACTTAAGTTTTGAGTTGATTCACGATACAACTTAGTATCAAATTGGGAGGTGTTGTGTTCAAATCCTTGTAAAGTTGTTCCTTTTTTTTTAATATTGATTTTCACTTATTGAACTTTCTACAAATTGTCAAGTCCACAATTTAGGTAGGGTGTTTAAGTGCATTGAATTTCTTGTTATTCTTGTATGTTGACGTAAAAGAAGGCTTCCCTCTTTCCAAAAAATGCTCTCCCCTCTCTCACTGCCCATTAGCCCCACGACCCCCACCCCAACCTTTTACTTCCAATGAAGCTTGCTTCTTGCCAAAAGACATGGAGCAGAGTATTAACTCATTTAAAGTTGAAAAGAAACGTTTCTCTTTGGGTCATGACCCCATCAACCCTTTGGCTTTCTGTATTACCGAAGCTTCGTTTGATAGAGGTATCACCATAGCCTTCGAAAAATCTATCCTCCTGTGGCTGATCGATAGTTTCTCCAAACTTAACAACAATGCCCTCAACCACAAATTTTTCAGTGAAAAAAGACTTGGCGACATTATCTTCTGGGTTGAGAAAGTATCTAATCGTAGAGGTTTCTGTGCTGAACTTACTCGGTTGGGACCAAATGGAAGAATCAACAAGCTTATTATACCTATGGGTGTGGATCGACAGGGTTGGAGAGATCTCATTAAATGTTTCAGGTCATTTACAACCACACCCATTTACACTGCACCAGTCAAGAAACTTAACCCACCTCAACCACTGGCAAAGCTCAACACCCAAAGTTAATGAAAACAATTTTGAAAGCAAAGGAAAAAGCGTTTGGCAGAGAACCCTTCCCCTTAAACAGACGAAACAGAGTATTACCTCAAAACAAGGCTCCATTCTATCCCCATCCTTTGCTTCTCTGTGTTTATCTAGGTCAATCATCATACAGAGAGAAAATTTTCATGATAACTGGTATGATATTTACAATGCCTTCCGTCTAGAAAACAGGGGATCTTCAGCAATCAGCCCCTTAACCCCAAACAAAGCCCTTCTTGCTGTTGAAACAGAGGAACAGGCATGTGCGATTGCAAATATAGAGGGATGGTACAAGGTTGGGCAGTTCAATATCAAATTTTTTGCTTGGAGTCACGAAAATCTGTATCATTGTCCAATCGTTTCTAGCTATGGAGGATGGATCAAATTAAGAAACTGCCCCATTGATTTGTGGTCTATTGAACTGTTTAAGAATATTGGGAATGGGTGTGGAGGTTTTGTGGAGGTTGCCAACCAAACCTTATCACGAATGAATATGATGGAAGTCTCTTTGAAAATTGATTTCAATAAAACCGGTTTCATCCCAGAGGAATACCCGATTTCTACAGGAAATGGTACACCCGATTTCTACAGGAAATGGTACTTGATTGATAAAGATTGATCCTTATTACGATGAAGCCATCCACACAAACCACAAAGAAGCGATACATGGTAAGATTCCATCTTTTGGTAAGCTTATGGATTTTGCTCCTTTATCCTCTGTTTTTGAACAGGTTTGTCCGGCGACTGAAACATCGAATCCGATCAGCTTAGCAGCAGATGTTTTCACCGGAGAAGATGAATCTACAGCATTAATTATCTCTGATGGGGAGACCTTTGACCGTACTTACAAAGACACCCTTGTTGGTGTAATTTCTTCTGCCACTTTGGCTCCTTGCAGAGAAAGTCCACAAAACAACCTATCACCATAAATGAATCTACTGTTCATGGACCCCACCTAACCCCTTTACCCAATCAAAACTCTTTCTCTCCTTTGTTATTCATTGAGGGGCCCGAGAATGTCAGTAGTAGGGGTTTTCAACCCAGTGTTTATCAACCAACCAGCTTTTGTGGGACTAAATCCAAAAAACCATCAATACCAATTATTTTAACCAAACCTACGAAGGAACCTATTTGTTTAACCGGGAAGACCAAATCTCCAAACAAGCATGCTTTATAAACAATAAAAAAACATGCATTCTAATCGGAACCAAACACTCCACCAATAGGCCAAATACCTACGCTGAATCTGAAGGTGATTGCTCTTCTCCTGGAAATTCTTCTTACGCTGATACACACTTAAATGATTTGGCCATTCAGATCTGTGAGCCTGAATTGGATTTGAGACTTTTAGAAGAAGATAGGATGATAGAAGAAGCTGGTTTTAGCACCCCATTCCTATCAGTATTGAACACCCTTTGGAAAATAGTATTAAACAACCTTTGAAGAAGAATCTGTTTGAATCCCCTGATCAGAATAGAGAGGAAAAGATTGAAGATGTTTTATCTGGAGATGATATGGATGATGATGCTATTGTTGCTCAAATTTTACCAAAATTATTTCCTTGGATGGCTAGGAAAAAGATGTGCTTAATGCCAATTCAAACTACACAGAAGACATCAAAAGCATATAAAGAGAAAGTCAAGGGGATTAGAGAACTATAGAATCTCCAGTCTGATATCAAATATAAACAACCAACTTCTTCTTCTCATCGCATTGGGTCCGCTAGTTATCAATGATTATTTTGTCGTGGAATGTTAGAGGTTTGGGGTGCTGGAAAAAAATGAGCCCTTATTAAACACTATCTACAGGTGCAAAGCACGACAATTATCATTATTCAAGAGACAAAACAGAGCAATCTGGATAGAAATTTCATCAAGAGCATTTGGGGTACTCATGACATGGCTTGGGCGACTTTAAATGCTTGTGGATCATCAGGAGGTATTGTCATTATCTGGAAAGAATCCCTTTTCTCTGTATTGGAGGTGGTTGAAGGCCGATACTCAATCTCTGTTCACTTTACCTTAGCTAATGGTTATACTTTTTGGACTACGGGTGTATACAGACCAAATTCACCTAGAGATAGAGCATTATTTTGGAATGAATGTATGGATTTACAAAATCTTTGCTTACCTCACTAGATTTTAGGGGGTGATTTTAATGTCATCCGTTGGTCTTGGGAACTCACCAACTCCTTTCAGAACAACTACTCGATCTATGAGAGATTTTAACTCTTTCATTGCCATTGCTGGTTTGATTGACATTTCATTATCGAATGAGAATTTCACTTGGTCCAATATGAGAAACGATCCTACTTTCTCCCTTATTGACCGGTTCTTGCTGACAGAAGGAGTATCTAAAAAATTTGGAGACATAGTAGCTCGAAGATTGGCAAGAATATGCTTTGACCATTACCCCATCAGCCTCTCTTTGGGTAAGATTGTTTGGGGACCTACCCCTTTTCGTTTATTTGACGCGTGGCTTTCACATGGCTCTTTTCCAGATTTATTGAAGAATTGGTGGGCTAAAAATGTCATTCATGGATGGCTGGGCCGAAATTGAAAGATTTCAAGCAAAAATTGAAAGAATGGAACCAGCACACTTTTGGGCATCATAAAGCTTTGACCTTGAAGCTACAATCTGAAATTGATCGTATTGACAAAAAGGATGAGGAATCGACCATTACTGAGTTTGAATTTGATAGAAGGATTTCTATCAAGGCTGAATTGCTCTCTCTATCTGCAAGAGAGGAGGTCATGTAGCGCCAAAATTGCAAGGCAAAGTGGTTGATTGATGGGGATGAAAATTCGAGCCCTTTCCATAAATGCATGGCTTCAAATAAAAAAAGGAATTTTATCATGGAAATTTTATCTAGCAATGGTGATAGTTTGACTGCTGATGAAGAAATTGAAGCGACCTTTCTCCAGTTTTATAAAAAACTTTACACAAAGATTGATCACAGAGATTTGCTGCCTCTTAATATCGACTGGAGCCCTATTAGTCATGATCAAAATGGCTTTTTGCCAGCCTCTTTTACTGACATAGAAATTGAGAGGGCTATATCAGATTTGGGAACAAACAAGACTCCGGGACCTGATGGATTCACCTCTGAGTTCTTTAAAAAATCTTGGAACATTCTTAAGGATGATATCAAGAGAGTGTTCACGGATTTTTTCAAGACAGGTATTATAAATGCAAGCCTAAACGAGACACATATTTGTCTCATCCCAAAAGTTGCTGCCCCAAAGATGGTTAATCATTATCGCCCTATTAGTCTCACCACTGGTTTATACAAGATCATAGCTAGAGTTTTATCTGAAAGACTAAAGAAGATTCTTCCCCACACAATCACCATCAACCAATCTGCTTTTGTGGCTGATAGGCAAATTTTGGATGCTTCTTTAGTGGCAAACGAACTAATTGATGAATGGAAAAGAAAGAACATGAAGGGTGTTATTATAAAACTAGATATTGAAAAAGCCTTCGATATGGTTGACTGGGATTTTCTTGAGGACATTCTCATTGCCAAAGGCTTTGGGTCAGTTTGGCGAAAATGGATCAAAGGTTGTATTAGTTCGACAAACTTCTCGGTGATTATCAATGGAAGACCAAGGGGAAATATTCTTGCAACTCGGGGTATTCGCCAAGGAGATCCCCTCTCTCCTTTCCTCTTTACGCTTGTTGTTGATTGTTTGAGCCGGATGTTGAAAAAGGAGGAAGATCTTGGCAAAATCAGAGGATTTCATACTGATAGTTCTGGATTGGAGGTTGGTATATCTCATTTACAATTTGCTGATGATACCCTCTTATTTTCTTCCCACGATCAAACAATGTTGGACAATCTCATACAAACCATTAAGAGTTTTGAGAAGATATCGGGATTGAACATCAATTGCCATAAAACTGAGTTCTACACACTTGGTTTATCTGAGATCGAGGCTCGTAACCTTGCTGCTCCCTATGGTTTTAGGATTTGTAATTGGCCGACGCTTTACCTTGGTCTTCCTTTAAATGGAAATCCAAAGACTTTGGGATTCTGGACACCTATCATTGAGAAAATTGAGAGACGACTTCATAATTGGGGATTTACAAACATTTCAAAAGGGGGGAGACTAACTCTTATAGATGCCACCTTATCAAATCTACCGATCTATTATTTATCGCTTTTTAAAGCCCCTCAGAAAGTGGTTGTTGCGATTGAGAAACTGTTTAGAAATTATCTTTGGAGAGGTAACAATGGAAAGGCTTGTAGCCACTTGATTAGATGGGCCAAAGTTAAAACTCCTTATGAATTTGGGGGCCTTGGTATACCTGATATCCGTGTGAAGAATGATGTTTTGCTGGCTAAATGGGTTTGGAGATTTGTTAGTGAAAAAACGGCTCTTTGGAGAATCTTGATTCAGGCCAAATATGGTGTATCAAAATATGGTTTTTCCCCGGGCAAGAAAAATCTTCATTTATCTAAGGGACCATGGAAGAATATATCAAACACTTACCCCCTGGTTTACTCTAGAATTTGCCATAAGATTGGTAATGGAGAATCTACTCTTTTTTGGGAAGAAAGATGGATGGACTAAAAAAAACCTATGGATCTTTATCCACAACTCCATAGATTATCATTAAAGAAGATGGAACCCATCAGATCCTACTGCTGCTCTAGCTCTCTTTCTTGGAATATTTCCATAAGAAGAGCTCTCACAGAATCTGAAATTGAAGAATGGGCCTCTTTATCTTGCAAACTTAATGATATTTCATTAAATGAACAGTTGGACAAATGGATTTGGCCTCTTGAAAAGATGGTTGCTTTTCGACTAAATCTCTCCTAAATTGCCTCGTTGAACCTACTGAATCCCTTACCGTTGATGAATCAATGTTTTTTACAACTCTATGGAAAGGTCATCAGCCAAAAAAAACAAAATTCTTTCTTTGGGAGCTCAGTCACAAAGCAATCAACACACACGATATCTTTCAAAGAAAAGTACCTGGAATCTCTTTATCTCCAAATTGTTGCTTTTTCTGTTATGAAGATGAAGAATCCCAGGATCACATTTTTAACCTATGCAGCTGGGCTAGCACTTTTTGGGACAGATTACTGAAGATTTTTGATTGGCCTCTTGTTCTTCCAAAGGACATTGTCACACTCCTCCATTGCGTTCTTATTGGCCATCCTTTCAAAAACACGAAGCAGATTCTTTGGAGCAATATGATCTATGCTTTCTTTTGGAAATGGTGGATGGAAAGAAACAACATGATTTTCAACGACAAACATCTTTCCCTCGAAAACCTTATTGACTCTACGATACATCTTGGGTTATATTGGTGCCATCGTTCCCCCCCTCTCTGTAGTTATGATCTTACTACTTTATTTAATTGTTGGCACCATTTATTGTAATAGACTCTTTATTTTTTCATATATCAATGAAAGTTTTTGTTTCTCAGAAAAAAAAAAAAAAAAAAAAAAAAGGTTTAAGTGCATTGATATAATTAAATTTACACAACCTATTTAGCTTAAGTTTTTGGGTTGATTGGTGATTGGTGATTGGTGATTGAATAGTAATAATAAAGTAATTTTTTCTTATTCATTTTCTTATCTATCTTTAGAACCTTCACACAAGTCAGTCTTCAGTGGCAAGACTCCGATTCAATCAGAGAAGAATTAGATGATTTACAGGTTCGTGGTACTACCCCAAAAATGTTTTGTTGATATGTGAATCATGACTACGGTCAGAATATTTTCAATTTCATGAGCCATATTTTCTATATGGTCTATTTTGGTTGCCTAGAGTCTCAAGTGATTTCAAATTCTTAAATTGTTTCAAATGAATTATGTTGTTTGTTATCCCATAAAATTTATTGAAAGATTCAAATCATGTTTTTATGTAAAAATCTTTTTTAACCTAAATGATAGGATTTTTAACTTAGAGGGAATGAGTTCAATCGATGGTTGTCATCTAATTAGGATGTTATATCCTATTTTTTTTTTGACAACCAAATATAGCAGGGTGAGACGATTCTCCAAATTAGTCAAAGTGCATACAAGCTAGCTTGGATACTATAGGATATAATAAAAACCAAAATTATATGATTTTGCAAAATTTCTTTTATTTATGAGATAATTTTTTTTTTTTTGGATAGGAACAAACATTTCATTGTTAGAATGAACGTACAACCTATCGAAACAAGGTAGGGGAGAAGAGAGAGAGAAAGAAAAGGGGGGAGGCCAATCATTAGCTCATAACAGAGGGAAAAAGAGGGACTATCATATTTTAATCTTGTCATATTATCATTTTCTTTAGATAAAGCAAGGCTAAAATGCATAAATTGTTAACTATTTTATATTCTTTTTCGTTTTAGCAAACACACAAACAATTTTTTTTTATTAATCATTTCTAATATTTCTTGTTCTAAACAAGATAAAAAAATTCAATCATTTTTTTAATTTAAGACAGAGGGTTATTTATTTATGAATATTGCTTTATCAGCTTGGCACTATAATTTCATTCATCCTTAGAACTTTATTTGTTTTCTCATTCTCTTTATTTTATGCCATCTATTTTGGAACAGATTTTCTTAAGCACAAGATGGGCCATTTTATTGAATCTACATGTTGAGATGTTTCGTGTAAATAAGTATCCTTACCCTTAAAAGTCTATGCCAAATCAAGAGGATTGAATTGTTTCAAGAGCTAAATTTTTTACTAGATTTGTGTTTGAAGTCATTATCTTGACAATATGATCATGTATTATTTCCTGTTAACTTTTTAGACTTCCTTGACATGAAATAGTGTAGAAGACATTCTTCAGATCCTCATTGTGTTTGCTGTGGAGTCCCTGGAATTGGATTTTGCACTTCTATTTCCAGAGAGGCACGTTCTTTTACGTATTTTGCCTGTTCTTGTTGTATTAGCAACATCATCTGAGAAGGACAGTGAATCACTTTACAAGAGGGTGAAGATAAACAGACTGATTAACATCTTTAAGGTATTGCCGCCTCTAAAATGCTAAATCAAATCATTAATTTCATATCACTTATAAGACATTATATTAAGGATATCGTATCTTTTTCTTATATATTTCCAGAATGATCCTGTGATTCCAGCATTTCCAGATCTTCATCTCTCTCCTGCAGCAATCTTGAAAGAGTTGTCAGTATACTTTCAAAAGTTTTCTGCCCAAGCTCGTCTTCTTACTCTTCCGGCTCCACATGAGCTTCCACCACGTGAAGCACAAGAATATCCTGTTCTTTTTTTTTGGAACTTAGTGTCTGCTCCTTTTCTACTGGGCATGAAAATTCTTAAACTGTGGCATTTTTTTTCTTCTTCTTATGGGTAACTGTTGTTATTTATTTTTCACCGTTTATCGATTTTCCTTTTATCTTCTTTTTGCTTTTTTCTCTTCTTTACAGTTTGTACTTGCATTAGTCTCTTTTCATTTTTTCAATGATGAAAAGTTTTGTTATCTTGTCAATTTTTATTTTTTTTTGAGAAAGATACCATATATTAATCAATTGGAGCTATTGAAAAAAATAGTTAACTTAAAACATGGTTAATTTTGGAATGATCTTTGGTTGGGTGAAGAAAACTCAAAGACACAGAAGGATGATGTCTTAGAGAAGTCTGTGCATGCTCTAAGGGAAGACCTAAGTAGGATAAAGGAAACCTACCCACTTTGCCCACCTGTTCAGTTTAACCTCCTCATAGTTCAAACCTAACAACTTACATTTGCTCCTCAGAGTTCAATCTGTTGTTTTGTTAGATTCTTGTATTTCTAAGCTTTTGTTTCTCTTTAGTTCTGTTTCTTCTTTTTGTAATTTTCTTTTTTTTACTCCTTTGGATTTGTATCCTTTTCATTAATTCAACGAGAAGCTTGTAAAAAATAAAAAAAATGCAAAAGCAGCAGTGGAACCTGAGTAGAAAAAGATAGTATCCAAAGCTTCATCCTGCTGTGTTCTTTCCAAATCTTTGAGGGCTATTCTATGTATGATATTAATTTTAATTGGCGAGCTTTTATTTCCTTGTTAGTTATTTTAGTATTAGTTATTTTTATCTCATTACCTTTTTCTTTGTTTTCTCCTCTTTGGAGCTTGTATTTTGGAGCATTAACATTAAACTCTTTTCATTATATCATTGAAAAATCCAGTTTTCTTGTAAAAACAATATATTTGTAGCTTTAGTGTGATTATATATTATATGTTATTGCGAGTGAGTTTGACATGATTTTCCCTCCTACCTCTTAGGAATGAGTTATCTCTCAAATTCTCCCAGTAAACAAAATATATAACATCAACAATATGCATGCTCCTTTTTTAAAATGTGAAAATATTTGAAATAATCTGTAACCTTTTATTTTGGAATCTCATTGCATGTATTGTTTTCTTATTAAGTTATTGGTATCTTGTTTGCATCCCCATTTATCAAGCAATTTCTATTTCTTTCCTCCTTCTGAGGTTTAATCATGTGCTTGAGTTCTCAGTACATATTTGGTAAAAGCCTTGACAATAGTCTACATATCAGAGACAATACAATATCATCAACCACATTGGAGCAATCCGTGCAGAGCATGACGATTTCACCATCCGATTTGCATCGTCAATGAATCAGGTTATTTCTTTATCTTACTGCTGCCCTCTCATCCTTACCAAAATGCAAATTCTACGAATGAGGTTCTTCTAGAATGGGCAGTGATGAGTTCTCTTATAGAGAAGTTTAATCTAAGTAAGAGGACTAGATCATCTAGAATTGGTAGAAGCAAAGAAGGAAGAATTAAAAAAATCTGAAGGCTTCGTATTCTTTTTTTTAGCAATTATTAAAATATTTGAACCTATCCCAGTTAGCCTTCACATCTTCAACTTTGACCTTCAAATTCTAATAAACCTTTCCAACCAAATGACCTAACAAACTTCTAAACTTGTTATAGGAACTATAAATCGAAATAAAAATTAACAAAAAAGTAGTACTTTTATCCCCTACAGGGCTACATAGGCAAATCTCAAAGGTTAAGTCATCTTCTTTTTTCTTTGTGGTTACAGGTCTAAATCCCCACTCCCACATTTGTTGTACTCAAAAAATAAAAAAAAGAGCAAAATTCAACTTTCAATGTGTAAACATTTGTCCATCAAATTCAACTTTTTCGGGTACCGTATCCGAATAGATTATCATTTCCAATTTGGTATGTGTCAAGACACCAATAATCTTAACATACACAATAGAGCTAACACCGAAAATCAAAATTGATAAGTACACAAGAGTGTTACAATACCATACCGTAGCCTTTCGAGAGGGCTACACTCTCCCAAGCCTTCTTCAAGACAATACCAAAATATTCATGCCCTTCTGATAAGATTCAAGATCTAGATTATATCAAAAGATAAAGAAGTACAAGATAAACCAAGATTTAATAGGTCTTGGAACCTCCCATTCTCTAGAGAATCATCTCTTAGAGCCCAAAGTGTAGTCACTCAAAATATGCATACCTTTCCCCTCACACAACCTTTCCTATTTATAACCACAAACCTCTACTTGCTCCCCAAGTAATTGCTAACATACCCTTACATTATTCCTTAATACCCTAAGGCCCCAAACCTATCATTACAGGCCTCTAAAAACACACCTTGTCCTCAAGGTGTGGGAAACAAACAACTAAAAATTTAAAATGAAAATTTGGATTTTTTTTTATAAGATCCAAGATTTATATTAATATCAAATAACCCCGAAACTACAAGATAAGCCAAGTTTTGATAGGAACTTGGAACCTCCCATTCCCAAGAGAATACTCTCTTTGAGCCCTAAGTGTAATTACTCAAAATATGCATACCTTTCCCCTCACACAACCTCTCCTATTTATTGCCACAAGCCTCTACTTACTCCCCAAGTAATTGCTAACATACCCCTATATTATTCCTTAATACCTTAAGGCCGCAAATCTATCACCTTCTAAGAACTCAACTCTCCTATTTAAGCAAAACACTAATAGCTAATTACTATTGTATCCTTACCAATATAATACTAATATCCTAAACCCTTAGTGGTCTAATACTATGTTGGACATTTATGACAAATCCAACATTTAATGAATAAACATTTGTCAGAAATGTCCAGCATACCAAATTGAAAATGATATTCTTTTGAACAAGAAAAAACTTCTCATTGATATAATAAAAAGGTAGAAAAGTTCAAGGGAGAATCTGAAAATGTTAATTTAATCCACAAGAACTTGTAAACCCCAAAAAGGAAATAAAAGGGTCCCCAAAAAGGAAATAAAAGCTTTCCTTGGCTATCTCGTTTTGAATCAACACGCATGAAAGCATCTCTTTGGGCTTCCTTTTCAAAAGCTTTCGACGGATTCTCATTTCAGCAGATAAGCTTAAATTTGGACGCTTTTTTATAGTTTCTTGGCTGTCTTGTATTTTTTGTTTTGTTGCTGGATTTTGTTTTGTATTTCTTGTTGGTCTCCTTGTCTTTTCATTGTTTTGTTTTGTTTTGTCTTTTCTATCTTTGTATCCCTTTTTCTTCCTTTTCGTTTACTCAATGAAAGATTGGTTTCCTGTTTAAAAAAAAAAGAAATAAAAGGGTCCATTGACAACTTGTGATATGTTTTCATTTTCTATTAGGGGTAGAGAAGAGAATAAAGTTACATTCTCTTACAGCCTGTCACAAATGATGAGAAAGTTCCCAAAGTTAGCTATCTACAAATAATGCTTGTGGTTGTACTAAAGCTTGACTTGACCTTGAACATGCAGCTTCTGCTGTTGAAATCAACAGATAATCCAGATATTGAGTGGGGCAAAGATGTCAAAGGAAACATGTATGACATGGTGGTTGAAGGTTTTCAACTCTTGAGCAGATGGAATGCACGTATTTGGGAACAATGTGCATGGAAATTCTCTCGGCCATGCAAAGATGTTATTTCTTTGGAATCTCATGAAACTTCATCCTTCTCAGACTATGAAAAGGTACTCATCTTTTTTTCAACAGTTATTCAAATGTCATTTTGCCGTTTGGTTAATGCGTATATCTTTGTTTGTCTTTAGATTATTTAACTTTTTTATGACCTATGTTGGTCATACTTCCTGCATCCTTATTTTTCTTTTTCTACCAATCTATATTATTCTGTTCCACTTGTAATTTTTGTTAGAGCCTAATTGATCTTAATATTTCCTCCTCATCTTATCAGTAGCGTGGGCAAGACTAGCATTCTTGGCTTTAAGGGTTACTATGATTCTGATATGCGTTCACTAAAGAATTATCTCCTGCTGTTAGGGGTGAACATGAGTTGGGTTGGGTTGGGTTAGAGAGGTTTTCAACCCAACCCAAATTTTCGGGTTGCTCATTTTTCTAACCCAACCCAACCCACATAAAGAGATAACCCAACCCAACCTAACCCTTATACTTTCGGGTTGGGTTGGGTCATTAGTTTTGTTTTAAAAGGCTTGAGGCGGCCTCAAGGTGTTTTCTCCTCAAGAGGCGATGCGTAAGCCTCGAGGCGGTACGAGGCGTAAGCCTCATTTTAGATTTAAAAAAATGTATAAATCATAAAACATAAAGCCTTTTGTATTCATAACAATGTAATACTCCTTAAAACTATACAAAATTAAAACAAACAAAATCACTGGAACCACTATCTTATTAAATAAAATAAAATAAGTTAATAAAAAAGAAATTGGAAAATGATTAATAAAATCCAAAACCCACCTTAAAAGAGTTGAAATGGTGAAATAAAAAAAGGACTAAGAAAATCCAAAACCCACCTTCAAATAGTTGAAATGGACCAACAGTAAAAAAAAAAACCTAAAAACTGATTTAAAAAAAAGAAAGAAAAGTTGCTTGAAGAAAAGAAAACTTCAAAATATGAGTTTAGAAAAAAAATAGAAAGATGAACGGTGTAAGAAATTATAAAAAATGGGAAGATGAACAGTGAAAAAAAAAAAACAAAGCCAACCTTGCCAAAGAAAACTTAAAATCTGAGTTTACAAGAAAAAGAAAAAAAAAAGATGAATAGTGAAATAAATGTAATAAAAAACAACACACCTTGCAAGTTGTGTTGGCAGAGAAAAAGAGATAGCCTTTTTTGTCTTCTCTTGCTGTCAAAGGAAGCTTCAAGATGAGATGAATGATTGGAGTTGGAGAATAATGTTCTTTATCTTTACCGTGAGATAATAAAGGAGATGATAAAGATGCTTTTTAAGAAAGACCTTTCATTTTTAGGTCAACCATGGATAATTTTTAATTGGTTTGGGCTCACTGTAATGGCCCACTTGCTATGGATTTATAATTTAAGTTAAATATTGGCAGCCCACGTGCAAACAAAAAGAAGCAGAAAGAAAATAATTAAAGGCGTAAGCCTTTCGTCTCTCCATTTTGCGCCTTCAGGCGTACGCCTTTCGACCCATAGGCGTCCGCCTCATTTTCTAGTCTTGAGGCTTAAGCCTCGAGGCTGTTTCTATCGATTTTTAAAACACTGTGCAAAACCAACAATTTTTTTTTCTTTCAAAACGGTTGTGTTGTGCCACTTTTCCCAAAGAGAAATAAGAAAGAAAGAAAATGATTTTGCAGTTTGCAGCCACTCATTATCATCGTTGCAGTTTAAAGGCCATAAAGCTCATCATTCTTTTCCATGTGCGAACTTGGTTCTGTAACTCTGTTCTAGTGCTATTTTGATTTTATTTTTTTTCTTTTTTTCCACCGAATATATGCCCATCCTATTGTGGTTGAAGCATTCCTTTGATCTGAACCAAAGTAAATTCTTCAAAGCTCATTCTATTATGGATTAATCCTTCAACACTGAATATATGCTCATCCTATTGTGGTTGAAGCATCCTCATCCTTCAACACCACGAAAAATCAGTTTACAGGAATCCTTCCCCTGATATGAATAGTATTCATGTAAAGTGTTGGTCCATAAGGATTCTTGTAAACTGATTTTCCGTTGGTCCATCTTATGGTGTTGAAGTCACCTGCTAAAATCTAGGGACCGGTGCATTCGAGAGCCAGCTTGTCTAGTTCTTCCTTCCCAATAGGATGAGGATGTATCCGTGCTAGCTGGTCCATAAATTCTAGAGAGCCAAAAATGGTATCCATCAGCCCTGATAATTAATAAAGGAGACAGTACCTTGCTTTACATCTGATATGTTGTAAAAGGGCTCGTTCCACATAACTAAGATGCTACTTGAAGCTTTCCTTGATGGAAGAGAAATCTAAGCCACGTACCTAGTGTCACAGTCATGCTTGTCCAGTGCGTGTTGCACATGGCCGCATGGCCATTTAGACCCCTTTTTATCATGCTTTCATAGCATAGGGTTTACTTCAAATGTTGTTGTTATTTCCTTATATTTTTGTTAACGTATGTCTCCTCGCCATTTTGTTGGGCAAGCCTGCCACATAAAAAATGGCCCTAAATGTACTATAGGAGGGTATGACTTCTTGAAGTTTTCTTCCTACAAGTTATATGAGCAATGTGATATAGACTATAGTTGATGTGGTCCTTGTTGTATTGAAATACCAAACTCAGCTATAATGAACGAATCTCTGTCTCCCTCTATTTGCGACTATCTAAATGAGAAAATAGATATCGAGGATGAGAGTTGGAAGATTTTTGCATCGAAGTATCTCCTTTTGCGCGAATAACCCATTGGGTTTTTTTGGGTCAAACTCTTCAGTCCTCTGTTTTCCTGACATCTTTTGGTTTCTTGTTTGATTTCTCTATTGCCATATTGATCAAAGCTCTCAAGGGAGCTTTGAGGAAAGCGGATTTATTGGAAGAAGGCCGAGAGAGTTAATGCTTGTTGTTGAGGCTTTTATGGAGATAGGAAAAAAGGAACTTAGCCTTGTAGTAAAGTATAAAAAAGGTTCCAACCCCATCTATTTTCTCCCATAGGAATGACTAGCTTTGTTGATTTTACCATTCGAGTTCAACTTGGTTATTTATGCTAGATAGCCCTTTTTGCTTCTGATTTTCTCAACCCATAATGTATAGTTGTGGATCCTTATCTCCTTGAAGAATTTGTGGTTGAGTGATAAGGTGAAGGCTCTGTTGGATGTTGTTTCCACAATCTTGACTCTACTTCCCCTGTATCGGCTATCAACATCGATCGTGTATGTTTTCCTTTCTGTCTGCTTTTCGAGGTTATTTTGTAGGATCCATGGTGCTCATCGGTCAAAAAGGTCATCAGGAAAGGGTGGAAGAGAGTTTTTGGTTGGTGGAGTGGTGTGAGGAGAGAGGCGAGAGAGAATGGGGATGACATAGAGTCATGAGAATACTAGCCTCTTCAAAAAAAACAAAAAAATCCATCGAAGTGTTGATGGAAGGGAAAAAAGGAAATGGATATAAATTAGTTAATTTTTAAAAAGATAGTTTAGTAAGTGACATTGAAAATCAAGATACCAAACAATTCCCTTACAAATGTTGGTCATCCATCAATGTGCTTGTTCGTATTTGAAATTGTTATTTTGGATATTTAAAGAGAAATAATAACAGTGCTCTAGTTTTCTATCCAAATTTGTGAGCTGTGCATCATAGAACATCTTGTCTGACTCATTTTTAAGAAATATAAGCCCAGTGACTTTTTTTTTTCATTTTGTGGAGACCACTTGACGTCTAAGCTGTTCAGTTACTTTCTCAACATGTTTGGATGAATTGCATTTGATTACATGGAAAATATTATAAGAATCAGTTAGTATGGGAATCTTAAATACATACTTCTCAAGAATTGGAATAGATTTTTTTTCAAATCCTTACTCAAACGGGTTCAATTCTGTTCTTTTTTTTTCGGCATTTGTGTGTGATTCAGTTCATAAAAATTTATCCATCATTTTAAACAAGAGTATGCTACTCCTACTTATATGGAATCGAGTGTTTATTTAATTCTAAGGATTTTACTATATCAGAAAACCAATGACAAAGCTAGTGCGGTGTTATGTTTTTACTTTTGGCTTGGTGAGTCTTTTGATGCTTTTGTAGGTTGTGAGACATAATTATAATGCAGATGAAAGGAAAGCACTTGTGGAGCTGGTTAGCTATATAAAGAGTATTGGGTCAATGATGCAGCAGTGTGATACTGTGGTAGCTGATGCTTTGTGGGAAACAGTACATGCCGAGGTACAAGATTTTGTTCAAAACACATTGGCTACCATGTTACGAACTACCTTCCGGAAGAAGAAAGAAATTTTAAGGTGGAGATTATTTCTGATTTCTTTGGTTTTAAACAAACTTTGTTCCATAATGTACTCTCTTGCCAAATCACCATTTTTGGTGAACGTGAATCATAAATTATTGGTTGATTAGAGTTGAAAATTTTATATTCTGCTTATACTATAAATTTATTATTATTGCCTTAAACCGTGTACTTTTGGTATTAAGATAAGCACCCGGTTTCTTCTTTACCTCTTAGCATTTTTTATTACCATATGAAAATCTTTCTTGTAACACACCTATGGGTGCCTATATTTTTCCTCCATTTCATATTTCAATTAAATGGTTTCTTCCTAAAAAAGTTTCTTGAAGATTTGCTGATGTCCTACAGCCTCTTTGTTTCATTTGGATTTTTCACTGGAGATCTTTGGTGATTTTGAAATCGTTGGTTGATATAATTTAGTTTAAGGCTACCTATCTACTTAAACTTTTGAGTTGATGAGTTATTGAACATGGCATCAAATTTGGAGGTCAAATCCTTGTGAAGTTATTTCCTCCCCAACTCATATCCATTTCCATTTGTTTGACATTTTTCAAATTTCTAAACCTACCTGTGAGGGGAGTGCTAGTTTATATAAATAAACTTACCCCAACCTATCACCTTGAGCTTTTTGGTTGGTTGGTGATAGAACGTGATTAAAAAAATGATGATTGACTTCTTTTCTAACGAGATTGAAAACTCTTTTAATTTCAATGCATTAATTATTTTGGGTTGTGAAATATAAATATATATTTTGTATCTTTTCCTACTTTTTGCTTGGTTCGAAGCCCAAGTTTTCAACCACTGTGCCACCCTTGGGGACATCTTTTGCTGCTTTTCTTATCCCCAATGAGAGTTTTTGTAACTTAAGAAAAAGTTTTGTTTCCATTAAAAAAGAAAACATGTTTTTCTTGTCCATTTATCTCTAGAAAATAAGAGTACTTTTCCCACTTGTTCAATGAAAGGGAAAATATTATTACTGAATACGCTTTTGTTTTTTTATGTCCCTTAGTAATAAGGGAATTATTTTGATTGATTATTCTGTTTGAATATGACAATTGTTATCGTTTTCATTGCTTGAGGAGTATCTCTAGAAAATAAGAGTACTTTTACCACAGGTTCAATGAAGGGGAAAATATTATTACCGAATTCTTTTGTTTTCTTTATGGCCTTTAGTAATAAATGAATTATTTGAATTGATGGTTTTGTTTCAATATGAATTGATTGTTTTCTTTTTCATTGCTTGAGTATCTCCTAATGATTATTTGTTGTCATTTTTGTTCGTGTTAATTTAACTTCTACCACAATTAAAATTTAAATGAAGTTGGTAATAACTTATTGTTGAAGTTAATGTCAAAGTTAGGAATTTATATTCTTATTTAGATTTTTTATTTGATTCCTGGGGTTGAAGAGATTTGCTTAGATTTGATTTTTTTGTTGTAAAACAATATTGAGACTGAATAGTTGTTCTACTTATTATTCATAGAGGCAATGCCTTTATATAGAATATACAGCAGTAACCCTAGCTACCAATGGGCCTAAAGGGCCTAATACTAGAAATACACAATAAACAAATATATATATATAATAAATAACTCTAACACTCCCCCTCAAGTTGGAGTAAATATGTCTATCATGCCTAGCTTGTTACAGAGGTAATTTATTTGTGCTCCATTCAAGGCTTTAGTGAGGATATCTCCCAACTGATCTCCAGTCTTTATGTAACTTGTAGAAATCAAGCCT
>JBBMKA010000009.1:2060816-2077200 GCA_037833695.1 Sechiopsis laciniata | reverse complement strand
TAGCTACCAATGGGCCTAACGGGCCTAATACTAGAAATACACAATAAACAAATATATATACATAATAAATAACTCTAGCATCTCTCACTTAATCTTTCTTGTGTATAAATATTTTGTTTTGTATCATGCCCTAATTAGTATTGATTTCTACTTGTTGGACATTTTTTAAATTTCTAAGCCTACAAATAAGGGTGTTGGTTGATATAGTTAAATTCTATGAAGCACCTATATTGTCAAAATAGGGAAAGAATCCATGTCGGATAGTTATCAGACACATTCTTTCAGGCACTTTTCGAACACGTGTCCGACACGCCATTTTACGTGTCCTTATTTTTTAATTATTTTTTTAAGAATTGGACACACCTCAGACACACCTTGGACACATCTTGTGAACATGTGTGGTCTTTGAGCCCAAATGTTAAAAGCTCAAACCGAAATAATGAATATTATTGTTAATTAAATAATAAAAGGGTAAAGGAAAAGGTAAAAGAAAAACAAAAAAAAAAGTCATCTCTCTCATTTATCACGAAAAAACCAACCACCTTTCCCTCTTCTTCATAAAAAAAAAAAAATCCGTCTTCATCTTCTAAAATACTCGTTTGCCGTCACCTCTCATGCGACATGCTTAACTGACGTTCATTGTAATTAACTTGACATTATATGCTTTTAGCAAATTACATTTAGTATTTTATGCTAAATTTACATATTTACTAGAAAATAAATTTAACGTATTTGTGTCCTAGTTTCTTAGAAAATGATGTATCGCCGTGTCCTGTCGTGTATATATGCGTGTCCTGTGTCAGTGTAAGTGCTTCATAGGTTAAATTTACCAAAACTTATTAGCTTAACCGATTGGGTTAACATGGTTGCAATTTTGTGTCTGGTGAGTTATGGGACCTGTGGGTTGATTGGTGATTTAATCTGGGTACAACTCTTTTTGGGTTAATTTTATTTGACGTTACAAGTTCTTCAAAATTTTTGCCATTGACTAACTTTCAGGATTCTTTCTGATATGCGAACTCTGTCAGCTGATTGGATGGCAAATAGAAGCAACCCTGAATCTGAAGCACAGTCTACGCAAAGAGGTGAAGAAAGTAAAGTGAACATCTTTTATCCACGGCCAGTTGCACCTACATCTACTCAGGTCTCTTTGCTTTACCTTTTTTCTTGTCATACATAGAAAAATGGGTTAAGGGATCATGAAATATTCTTTTGATCTTTTGGTTAAGAATATAATGTTTTAACCAGTTAAGCAGGTCACAGGTTGACTCTTATGTTGGATTCGTACATTGAAAGATATTTTATTTTCTTCCAAGTTGAGAGTTTTCCCTATTAATAATGAATTTAAATTTTATTAAAAATAAAAAAGAATAAGCTTGAACAAAAGTTAGATTAATTCGTAATCTTTTATCTTGTTCCAGGTTCACTGCTTGCAATTTCTGATTTATGAGGTGGTGTCTGGGGGAAACCTTAGGAAGCCTGGGGGACTTTTTGGGAATAGTGCATCTGAGATTCCCAATAATGATTTGAAGTTGTTGGAGACCTTTTTCTACAAGCTCAGTTTCTTTCTGCACATATTTGATTACACAGGTACCTCTGTCACTCTTTGGCACCTATACATGAGTATATTGATTCACTAGTTTGCTTACTATATTTTGTATTGCTCAACCAAAAGCATTTCAAAAGCCGATAGTGTCATGATATTGAAGTTCTTGAGACTCGGGTCAAATGACTATTTTTTCACCCAGTATGTCAGTCTTGTAATTGAAATATTGATGAATTATTTTCTATGTTCACGTGGATAATGCTAGTATTTTTCTTTTTTTTTTTTTCTTTTGCAGCAACTGTTGCAACATTAACGGATCTTGGATTCTTATGGTTTAGAGAGTTCTATTTAGAGACTTCTCGTGTTATTCAGGTATGAAGTTCATGATTACTCTATTAGCTAAATTATTGACGTAAATGAGCGCATTCAGCTGTTCATGATTACTCTATTAGCTAAATTATTGACGTAAATGAGCGCATTCAGCTTTGACATGTTGGTCTGTGGTGGGTATGAGTTTAGGGAGAATCTGAAATCAGAACGAGCTATTCAATTCTTTTGCTTCTATCTTGCAGTTTCAGTGATTAAATTTGAGGAGTTCTTTCACTCCTTCTTTCTTTTTCTTTAATTATTTACAATCGTAAAGAAAAAGCCATACTATTGATTCAGTAGCAATATTTTACTGTTAATGATGTCAAAGCTAACTTCATGAGAAAGATTTTATCTGCTAGATTTTATCCTTTTAGATCGGAGTTCTCTTGTGGCCTATGGGACTTTCTTTTCATGGATATTTTTTTTCTTATTTTGTGTGTGTGCATATTCTTTCATTTCCTTCAATAAAAGGTTTCTCTAAAAAAACCTTCATCAGAAAGTTTCATGGAAAACATCTCGGTTGTATGCATTCGTGCAAACTTTATTATATTTATGCCATTTGTATCAAGGAAGAACTGTGTACTGACTGTAATTTAAACCAACCATAAAACCCCATTTGAAAAATAGAAAGAAATCATGAGGGGAGATCCAGACCGCTCTCTGTTTTACTACAAGCACTTTTAATTTGAAATTTACTTTTTTTTAATCTGTTTCGAAGTATTAAATATATAAATTCTTCAAGAAAACATATCCTCAAGGTGTGTCCTCTTAAAATAATGCCATTCTATCAATGTCATTGTCATTTTGTATCGTGTCCTGTGCTTATATCGATGCTTCTCTACCTACTAGTTTGAAGCCTCCTGAAACTGTGAATTCCTTGCACTGGAGAACACAGTAATTTGTTTTGTCCTCTGTTTTTCTACAAAATCCCACTGAATTTCTGATAGGTTTGGGCCTTTAGGAGTATTATGAATATATTAGGGGCATTTATGCAATTAGTTAGAGAGTTAGTTAATCTCTTTGGCTATATAAGATGTACTCTTCTCTTTACTCAATACAACTTGAATATTCATTTGACAATAGTCATTGAGGGAGGGACCTTTAGATCAAGCTAAGCTCTATCAATTGGTATCAGAGCATTTGATCGTGGAGATTGATGCGAGTATTATTGAAGCTGGTGTAAGAGTAGCAAGGGAAGCATTTAGGAAATCTTGGAATTCAAAGACCAATTCCTTGTTCCCGAGACAAAATGAGAAACTGATCAAATTCATAAAAGAGTTCAAAGAAGAGTTGAAAGAATTGAAGAAAGACTTGGCAGAAGAAGAAAATCAAGAAGCATTGGCCAATGAAAGAGTGAAGGAAGAATTGGTTTGCAATACATGTTATGAACAAGAGAGGGAAAAAGAAAACAGCAGTAAGCACGAGCAACATAATGATATTACTACTTTAGTGAAGAATAGGGAGCAATGCCTACCAAGAATAGAAGATGTTCTCAGAAATTGGAAAGTTCAATCCAGGTTCCAACTTCGATCGCCATTTCGCAACGATCAGTTCTTTTGCGTCGTCGAAGGTTTTGGCAACGAAAAAAAATATTAAAAAAATCATATTGGAAGTCTTCAAGAACACGAAACAAACGGCGAAATATCGAAGAATGGTGCTGGACGTGGAGGGAGAAGGTGATTTCGCGACTTTCTCTCCCCTGAAACCGCAACCCAAACCACCCGACACGGAAGATCTTGCGAAGCGATTAACCATGGAGATCGTGCCAGAGAGTGACGATCGTGCCAACGTAAAATTGAGAACTGGGTTGGAGACATTGAATGTCATCATCAAATGTACCAAGAAAATCAAGAAGGACTAGAAACATCGAAGATCTCAGTTAGAGAAAGATGTTTGCCATGCCCAGCGACAGAGGCCCAGGAAGAGAGATCACCATGATCGACCAAGAAGGAAGAGTTGTCGAGCACACTAGAGATCAAAGAAGAAAGGAGGAAGGAGAACGGACTTACCGATAATCTCCTGGCCGAAGACAAAGGCGTGGTGGAAACACCGGCGCAAACGCGAGTGGTGGTTTGCAATGGCAAGCAATCGTAGGAAAAAACTAAAAGTCGGAGAAGATGGAAGTTTTCGATTTGTTCGTCAGTTGTGTTCGTGGCGGAAATCGGTGAAGGCAGTCATTAACGCCTCAAAGAAGAGATACCAAGGGAAGAAAACGAAAAGTTGGAGAAGATGGAGTTTTCATGTGCATCTGTATTTTTGCACGAGAAAAAGAAAAAAAAATTGCTGACGAAGTTGTGTTGTTCACACTCGCAACGGAACTCAGAGAAGTTGCCCATCGAAGCTTCGAAAAGAAAACGGCCATTGAAACTTTGAGAAGAAATCGGTCTTTTCGCGAAGAAGAAGAAAAGAGAAAGGAAAAAAAATAATAATAAGGACATTGAATATCTTCACGACTTGCCAGGAATTGAAAAAAAAAAGGAGTAATAAAGTATTACTCTGGCGGCTTCGGTTTTTTACTTTTCACTGAAGTGAATTTTGAATGGCAGCTTATGGGATACAAAGTGAATGGGCTGGGCCTAGAAGGTAAAGAAAATTCTTCATTGTTCCAGAAAAGGCAGAATATAATTGCAAAATCAGTGGACTGGGCTTGGTTTATTAATTGCAAATGGTCTACTACAACAACTTGGGCTTGCTACATCAACAACATTTTACTAGAAATTTTTGGCCTTTATGTTTTTGTTTATGGTTCATTTTTGTATATCCACCTTGAGGACAAGGTGCTTTAAAGGGGAGGGTATTGATAGGTTTGGGCCTTTAGGAGTATTATGAATATATTATGGGCATTTATGCAATTAGTTAGAGAGTTAGTTAATCTCTTTGGCTATATAAGATGTACTCTTCTCTTTACTCAATACAACTTGAATATTCATTTGACAATAGTCATTGAGGGAGGGACCTTTAGATAGAGCTAAACTCTATCAATTTCTATATATTTTTGCTGTTTAAAATGCTCTTAGATATGTGCTATATTCATAAATAAGGTAACCTTTTCCTTCTATTTTCTGCATGCAGTTTCCTGTTGAATGCTCCCTTCCCTGGATGCTGGTGGATTATGTCCTCGAGTCTCAGAATGGAGGCCTTTTTGAGAGTGTTCTGTTTCCACTTGACATTTACAATGATTCAGCTCAACATGCTTTGGTTACTTTGAAACAACGTTTCCTCTATGATGAAATTGAAGCTGAGGTTTTTTCTCTCTCTTATAATTTAATATCTGAGTTTTGATGCTAAAGTTCTAGTGAACCATCATGTGTTGGCCTAGTTGTCAAGATGACATTAAAAAACTAAGAGGATATGTATTCAATCTATGATGGTTACCTACTTGAAATTAATTTTCTATGGGTTTTCTTGACAACTAAATGATGCAGGGACAGACGGTTATCTTGTGAGAATACTCTAAGTGCTCGTAAGCTAGTCTAGACCCTTATGGATATAAAAGAAATAGTAAATTCTTTAGTGGTCAGTTGGGGAACTAAGAGGGAATGTGATGTAAGGATGTTAAGGGTATTTTAGGATAAAGATATTTTAGGTAATTCAAGAATAGTATGTCAATCCCTAATAGTCTATAAATAATATCCCTATTCTCATGTATTGGATAACTCTACTCAATAATAAAATTCTAGTGATTGTGATTCTTGGAGCAATTGTACCTATTGGTCCTATATGCTACATCAAATTTAGTATTAGAGTAGCCCCATGAGCCAAAGTTGACTGTCAGTAGTGTAACACCAAAAATCTCTTGGCAACGTCGGTTGCAAGAGGGAGCTTTTGGTCATGTGTTTGTTCATTGTTGTTGAACAACCCACAATTATTTACAAGGGGATACCTTTTGGAGTGTACTTTTCAAAAAAAGGAAAGGACAAGCATTGTCAGAGGTGGACCTTTACAACCCAAGAAACTCAAATAGGACCAGAAATTACTATCTTGATATGAACATGGATTAAGATCATCAAAAATCCATTCAAGAAATCCCACCAACCACATTTTTACTGCAATCCAAATGATATTGAAAAATCAAATATGAGATGGCTAAAACTCTATGTGTCATGGAAATGATTATTCGAAATTTGGATCAATTTTCAAAATAAAGACAAGAGTTTGATAGAAAAGAAAAGACGAAAAATGCAATGACCAATTTAAGATTAAAAAAATGAAGTTTAGAAAGGTTTCCCTAAAGATGCAAAGTTTTCAGTTAAAAAAGAGGACTACGAGGTTATGTCAAAATCAATGTTTATAGACTCCAATACGGAAAAGAAATCGAAGGCGAACATTGAGGAAGTGTTTTCATAGGTGATTGACGCGTTGTGCTTGTCCAAGTAGACAGAACACAACAAGTAAATGCAAGTGAAAAAAAGTTGTTGAAGAAGAGGTTGTTGAAGAAGATAACTCCATTGGAGAAGCAGTCAAAGAAGAATGCACAAAAAACGTTGAAGGAGGAGAGGCCAAAGAAAATCTTGAAGAAGATAGAGTTGTCAATTTCGAAGAAAGGAGGATGGCCAAAGAAAACTGATTAGGGCAAAGAAACTCGCGAAGAGGAAGCACACAAATGACCATTGTGCAAACAAAGCTTGGATATGCAAACAAGTTAGCAAAATTTTTTTACTCAAATTTCACTAACCCGTGCACTTTTGTACAACCTAATCTATGTGCGCAGCCTGGCCCTCGAGCATTTCCAGCCTTACTTGCGTGTGCAATCTGACCTGCGGGTGTGGTCTGATCTGCACAAACAATGATGACTGCTTGGTAGATTTTCCTTCAGATGAATGTTTCATTTTTCGACTCACAAGTTTAATTCAGCTCAACCTTGAATCAACAAATATCCAATATTTCGGCCCATGCTTGGAATTTTACACATTGCCATTATAAAGCTCAAATTGATTGATTTTATGATGGACCAAGCCCATTTAAATTCTTCAATTGGGCTGTGAAAGAAAGGAAATTTCATATCGAGATTGTAAATTACTTGGTTGATCCAACAAGAACAAAGAGAATTGAAAGTAAATTATTCCATGGGAGTGAATACAAATTTCAACAATTGAAAATATTTTTCACGAAATGAAGAAAGCATTTTTCAAAGATAATTTTCCAATTATCGAAAGAAGTTGCCTACATTTTTATCTTTAAAACTTGAGGACTAGTTTTCTTTTGGAGGGATAGAATGATGTAAGGTGGTTATGCATATTTTAGCTAATTTAATAGTTTGTTAATCTCTAATTCTCTATAAAATTCTAGTGAATACAAATTGTATTCGATAATTTTCATACAATGATAAAATTCTAGTGATTGTGATTCTTGGAGCAATTGTACCTATTGGTCCTTTAGGCTACATCAGAATTAGTTTAATCTATAGGTATCACCTACCGAGGTATTGATTTTATAGGGTTTCCTTGATAACCAAATGTAGTAGGTCAGATGGTTGTTTTGTGAGATTAATTGTACAACTATGAAAACTAGGGGAAGAGTAAAAGGGAATATTAGGAAAGAAAAAGAAATTTGATTGATACGATTCCGAAGAAATAAACGTAATCTTTTTTGTTTGTTGTTGTAATTAAATTTACCTCAATCTATTAGCTTAAGTTTTTTGTTTGATTGATGATTTGACATGATTCAACAATTTACCTAGCACAGAGACAAACCCACGAGAGTTGAGAACATGGATCCAAAATGATGGGCTTCTCGGATGTGGTTTTTTTTTTTTACAAAGAAACAAGCTTTTCATTAAGATGTTGAAACGAGACCAAGCTCAAAAGGTACAAACCCAAAACGGGAAAGGAGAAGATTACAAAATAAACTACAAAAACATCCAAAGGAGTAAATGAAATGAAGAGACAGAATTCAAAGTTTAGAGATTAATAAAAGTTTCCCAATTAGTGGATTTGTCTTGAATGGAATAACCTTCAAAGAGCTTGGAAAAGGAGCACCATGATGAAGCTTGAAGCTTTGCCGAGTCTAGTCTGACTGAACTTGGGATGCTAATAACTTGGAAAAAACCCAGTTGAGATTGAAGATGGTAAAAAGTTCATGCCAGCAAAAGAGAGAGTAGGGGCAAGAGAAGAAAACATGGTTGGCAGTTTCTTCATTTCGCAACAGAGCATACACATGGAGGGTGAGAGGTAATGCTAGGCATTTTTCTTTGCAGCATCTCATAAGTGTTGACATGGCCATTAAGGATTATCCAAATAAGGACTCCAGTTTTCTTTGGGATTTTAAGACTTCCATAAAGCCTTGAAAAGACTTTTGCTAAAAGGTTCTTACCTCTCCATGAAGGATGAATGGCATTTAACTGAGAAGCATCACCCGGGTTCCAATGGCCACCGTTTAGAATCTAATGTTGTTCCAATGGATATTGGTGAAATAATCTGCAATTGAAATAATCTGCAATAAATCTGCAGATGCAATTGATTCTTCCTCCTTTAAAAGTCTTCGAAAAGAGAAGCTCCAAGAGTTGGTAGAAACATCCCAATAGGAGGCAACAGACTTGTCTTTGATCTTGGATGCTGTAAATAAGCTTGGAAACAGCTCTTTAAGAGGAACTTCGAAGCCCCAATTGTCGTGCCAAAAAAAGATTTTACCTCCCTTTCCCAGCTTGAAAGTAGTGAGATGCTCGAAACTCTTCCGTTCTTGAAATGCCCTCCGACTCCCATTGCTTCGTATTCAAACCTCTTTCTGGACTATGCATTCTCATATTTTGATGGAAATATATAATTATATATGGCTGTGTATGGAAACTCATAACTGATTAGAACTAAAAAACGAGCTACTGTTAGAACACTATTTATTCTCTTAGAATTCAGTGGACTCTTCCCAGTTGAAAGAAGAGTAAGTGTGAATACTGTTCACTTTCTTTGCTATTCTTGTCGGGCTATTGATACTACTTCCCTTCTGTAAACTACCATATTTATCCTATCCATGTTTGCTTGATTCGATTCCATGCCACAAGTCTGAAGACTCGATCTCCCTGCCCCAACTGTGCTACTTAGTAGTTAGTATAGTTTATTCCTCAAATTGTAATTATTCTTAAAGAACGCATTTGTAATTTGTAAACATTGTAAAGTTTAATAGTATTTTCATTTGCATCAATAGAAAGACACTTCAAGCATCTGAGATTATTTTCATACTAATTCGTACTGTGACTTTCTTTTTGCTCCTGATCTATCTGTTATTTCATTACATTTACTACCTCATACCACCTTCCGTTGTCTATTACAGGTTGATCATTGTTTTGATATATTTGTCTCAAAACTATGTGATTCAATTTTTACACATTACAAGAGTTGGGCAGCAAGGTATGCGCTGCTCCTTTGATTAGACACATGCCCCATGAAAGAAATAGTAACTTGGTGTTTTTGCCAAATATTGCAGTGAGGTTCTCGATTCATCTTTCATATTTTCTATAGACAATGGAGAAAAATATTCTGTCCAACCAATGAGGTTTAATGCTCTTCTAAAAATCACTAGAGTGAAGGTAAATGTATTCTATTTATAATTTACTGGTCTATCTGAATCTAGGATGCCCTTTTCCCGTTCACTTTTTACTGGCCTATGATGTAGACTATGTAGGGAATTGTCTTAGTTTTCTATTCATACAGTATAGAAGTTCTTATATATGTGTCATCATTGGGTAACAATGTTATCCTTTTTAAAGAATCCATGCACAGAGCTTGCACCACATGATCAAATATGAACTTGAATATTTATTTCTCAACCAATAGTTAGTTTATCATTTATGAACGTAAAAATGTCCATTCATTGAACTCACTAAACCTATTATAGACATTTATCTTTATCTATATTTTCCTATGTTACAGTTACTTGGGAGGACCATTGATTTAAGAAGCTTGATTTCTCAACGAATGAACAAAAGTTTTCGAGAGAACCTTGAGTTTTTATTTGATCGATTCGAGTCTCAAGATCTTTGTGGCATAGTGGTAAGTAGCTTCCTTAGTCATGATTCAATTATACAAGTTTATATGCTTTCTATATGTTAACAAAATGAAATTAAATCAATCTGTTTCAGGAGTTGGAAAAGCTGATGGATGTCTTGAAAATGACCCATGAATTACTATCCAAAGATCTTTCGATAGATTCATTTAGTCTCATGCTGAATGAGATGCAAGAAAACCTATCTCTTGTGTCATTCTCTAGCCGATTGGCTTCCCAGGTTAAAAGCATTTTTTCGGGGAATGTCTAAACTTTTCAGCAAGTTCTTCAAAAACATTTCTCATATAATTTTTCATGTCAGATTTGGTCAGAGATGCAAAATGACTTCTTGCCAAACTTCATCCTATGCAATACTACTCAAAGATTTGTAAGATCATCGAAAATTCCATCTGTTCCAGTTCAAAAACCATCAGTTCCTCATGCCAAGCCTAACTTTTACTTTGGTACTCAAGTAAGTTAATTATTATACTCAATGCATTGCACATCAGTTATATATGAGATCATATTGGTAGTTGGATTTGAAGTATGGCATATTTTATCTAATTCAGTCACCAATATAGTTTTTGTCAGTTGGATTTTGCTATTTGATTTAATTTGTCATATTTGTATTCTGAGAAAATTTATAGTTGTGTTTATGCTGTTAATTTTGTTCCCACTATGTTAGGACTTGAATTCTGCCCATCAAAGTTTTGCACGGTTGCATTATGGATTCTTTGGGATGACTCACATGTTCTCCATTGCGAGACTTTTAGGATCTAGATCCTTGCCATGGCTTATACGAGCACTTCTCGATCACATATCAAATAAGGTATAGTATGAGTAAAATTCAACAATAATTGGAAATTTGAGAAAATGTCCTACAAGTAAAATTCAATTTTAATGGATAGGAAAATGACTTGGCAGGAACTTGAACTTAGAACCTCCTACTCTAATATCATGTTGAATTATGTTAAATTGTCATTCAACTCAAAAGCTTAAGCTGATGGATTTGGGTAAATTTAATTATAAAAGCAACACTGTTGTTCTTCTCTGTTTTCTTTGTTTAATAATAGTTTTCATTTGTATTAGATAATATGGGGTTCCACCTAAAACCAATTGGTAGTGAGAGGAGTAGCCTATATGTCATATAAATGTGTTGAATATTCCTCACATTTTCAATGTGGGACAAAGGCCACACAAGGTATCTCCTACAATTTGTCATGATTCAACATGGTACCAAATCAGTAAGTCATGTATTCAAATCCCTATGAAGTCATTTTCTCCACAGTTAATATTTTCATATTGATTTTCACTTGTTGGACATTTTTTCAAATTTTTAAGTCCAAAAATGAGGGAGAATGTTGGTTGATATAATTTGATTTACTCCAACCTATTTGCTTAAGCTTTTGAATTGATTGATGTCTTTACCCCAACTTTAGCCTACTATTTCACGTTACCATTTTGCAGGTTGCTATTCTTGAACCGATGATAGCAGGATTACAAGAAGCAATGCCAAGATCTATTGGCTTACTACCATTTGATGGAGGTGTAGCAGGTATATTTTTCCATAAAGGTTATAAATGTAGGAGTTTATGGTTTTTGTGTAAATTGTTTATTCTTTTCCCCTTCTTTTTAAGCTTTTATTTTCACTCTATTAATGTTTTGTATCATGTACTCTCATCTCTTTTCATATCCTTAATGAAGAATTTGTTTCCTTGTTTTAAAAAAAAGTTACTTTTTGGCTTAGCATTATCATGCATTTACAACATGAGCATTGCACATAAGTAAAGAAAAATAAAATTACTATAGGAAAATAAAGAAAACTAATAGTAAATCAAGCAGAACTTCTATCGTAGAAAAATGTTTTTCAATTCCATTTTGCTCTTTGTTCCATCTGGTGTTCTCTCTATAATTCTTTTTTGTAGTTTTGATCTTGTCCATATTATGGCCAATTGGGAGTCCTTTTTGTAACCTTTCTTGCTTAATGGAGATATCACATCTCCCTTTTGTATGTTTAGCTAAGCAGTTTATATTCTTTTGTTTTATTAAAAGAAAAAGAAAAAGAAAAAGAAAAAAAAGAAGATAGTTTCTGTTAGTTGATAGAATTAAATTTACCCAACCCACCAGCTTAAGCTTTTGGATTGATTGGTGGTTTAACATAATTCAACATGGTATCAGAGCATGAGATCCTGAGTTCGAGTCCCTGCCAAGTCGTTTCCTTCCCTGTTGGTTTATATCTATTTTATTATTTTTATCTTTTTAATTATTTTTTCCTTTTAGGATTAAATTGAATATTATTTTCTATTTTTATCGTTTATGATTAGGTATTATCTTTTCTTTTTATGATTAGGTCATATTTTCTTTTTATGATTAGATATTATATTTTCCTTTTATAATTAGGTCGTCTCTTAGTCTATTTAAACTCAATATTGGGTTCATTTAAATGATTAGATATTATATTTTCTTTTTATAATTCAACAGTTTCAACTAGCCAACAACTTGAATCAGCAAAACAAACTAATCCAATAACCACAAAAACCATTAACAAACTTTTTGTTCTAGCGCACTTTAACTAACCTATATTGATGTTATCGTCCTGATGTGACAATATTGTATGAATTCAGGCTGCATGAGATTGATCAATGAAAGTCTTAACTGGGAAGCGAAGTCGGAGCTCAGATTGGAGGTCTTGCTTGGAATAAAGGAGATTGGAAGTGTATTGTATTTGATCAGCCTTCTTGATATCGTGCTGGTTAGTATTTGAAACATCCATATTGTATAAACTATTTTTCTCTGTTTTTATTTTAAAATTATGCAAAAGTTTCAATACGTCTGCAATTTCTATTTCTGAAATAGATTTATTCACATCCTTCATTAATCACCATTTCTGAAGTAGAGTTTATTCTCATTCAAGAGACTAATGCTCAGATTGGAGGTTCTTCGAGAGATGCCTCTCTAAAGATAAACTTGTCACTCACATTGACGTGTTGCTTGTAGGCGACCAATATGTTCTTACTAACTAAAAGTTTCAGACTAATTTGGGGAATGGGTCATTTGCAAAATTTGATGAAAACTTGTCCGCCAATAAAGTCTCAACTGTGATTAGAAATGCATGAATGAAGCCTTTTTCTAAGAAACTTAATGCATTATCAGCCTCTCTTCTCATTTGGATCCCTGGGATTTGGTTTAAAGATGAAGGGGCAGCTTGCATGTGATGTAGACTGTAATGGACCCATTGATTCCCTCTTTTTCATGTGTATTTCTCTCTATTCATAGGGCCGTTCATTCTATTCTATTTCTTTCTTTTTATGGGCAGACTCATTCTTTTTTTTGAAAGGAGACGAATCTTTTTTTTTTTTTTTTTTTGAAACAAGGGTAACCATGCCCGTCCTTAGGTCAGGCACCGGAGACATTGAAGGAGTAATGTCACAGGTGAGTCTCGAACTTGGAACCTTGAGGGGAGCATATTCTCAAAGCTCGAGTCATCAACCACTGCGCCACCCCTTGGGGACAAAGGAGACGAATCTTTCCTTAAGAAAATAAAGAGAAAATACTCGATACAATAGACGATACAAGGAAAATCAAAAAACAAAGAGCAAAAAGAGATAAAAACAGAATACTAGTACACAAACTTCAAACTAAAGGAAAGCATTCCAGTTTGACTATTTGCAATTTTTCTTATAAAAGGAAAAAACAAGAAGTTCAGACCAATCAACTTAGCAAGCCAACTTTTCGACATGTCCATTGACTAAAAATAATAAAAGACTGAATTGGCTTGTGATTGTGACCCATTATTATACTTTTCTATTCGGTGCTCAAAATTTTATATTTTGTTATCAATCTCTTAATGACGATAGATATGAATAAACTAAAAGTTTCTCTTGTTGCTCCAAAACAGAGAGAGTTGGACATCACGCACTTCATGCAGACAGCACCCTGGTTAGGGATAATTCCAGGTGTTGATGGGCAAATGTTGCATTCTCAAGATGGAGATAGCCCTATTGTTAGCCTATTCAAGTCTGCGACAAGTGCGATTGTTCCCAATCCTGGCAGCCCTAATGGAATGTCATACTATACCATGTCAAAACAGGCTGAAGCAGCAGGTTTTTAACTATTTCACACGCTTGCAGTTTCTCCTTACCGGTTTTTTTACTAATCTTACGAGGTGGGTGTTACAAAAACGTGGGGAAGTTTTCAACCCTATTGGGTATTCATAAATTCAGCTAAATCATTCTAATGTTTACTTAGAATGGTGAGATGCTAAGTTTCAGTACTTATTTGGGTACATTTTTATAATTAACTTTGCCGAATGATTGTGTTACTTTGAATTTCAAAACTCAATATGAAGATGGCGTTCTGTATTTTAAGTTTTTCTTTCATTATGAGAAGTAAAAGCACAAAAAGACAATGCCATAAAAAGTAATGAAATAGAATAACCAAAATTAATAACATAAAAATTTAAATAAGTTTATAACTTTTAAAAATAATAAATATCCTAAATGAATGGATCCTAAACAACAAGAACAAAACATAATTGTAGAAAGAAGATTCAATTTTTTAGAATTGAAGATATGAGATGCTTAAAAATGATTTTCCGAGAGAAAACTCAAAGGCATTGTTGAAGTGAGGCATACTCAACTGTTGTTTTAACTATTTTGTTATTTTTTATGGAATCTATGTATATTCACAAACAAAATAAACAATATGAAATGAGCTGCTAAGAAAAATGTTTATTTTGCTGTTTTTTACTTTTAGAAACAGAAATATATTTTAAATCTAGTAGTATATTTAATAGCCAACTTTTTTCATCCACTGTTCTTTTCCTCTTATTCCAGTTTCAGTGATCTGACTTGTAAAGATCTTGAATCTTCCTGTTTTTGCAGATCTTCTTTACAAATCTAACTTGAATACTGGAAGTGTTCTAGAATATGCGCTTGCTTTTACAAGTGCTGCTATGGATAAGTACTGTAGTAAGTGGAGTGCTGCTCCCAAGACTGGATTCATTGACATCACTACTTCAAAAGATTTCTATAGGATATATAGTGGACTTCAAATAGTGAGTCTCACAATCCTTTTTATCCATAGTTTGTTTATCTTTGCTATTTTTCACTAGATATATATTTTCCCTGTCTTAAGTTTTTAATTACATCATGATCATTGCATATCTTCTTCTAATCATTTTCACCTAAGGGTATGTTCTAAATTTATAGTTAATTTTTTATCCATGGTTTGTTTGTGCTAAATACTTATTGTGAAGCAGCAAGAGACAAATGTAGACTCTTATCAGATAAGATCATGTTTTTAAAATCCTGTCATTTCTTTCATTTCTCTGTCGTTATTTCATTTGATATTTCCTCTTTAATTATTGTCACTGGTAAGGGAATCTAAGGAAAGCAAGTGGTTAATGTGTATGGTAGTTCATTTTCTATAAATGGTTTGTGATAGACCCCTATTTTCTAGTTTACCCACACAAGCACTAGCCTGAGTCTTGTAAATGAATAGGAATTGTATTGAGTAAGGATTAGGAGTTTGTGAGATGGAAGAGTTCTCAAAACCTCCCTATTCAATAATACCAAAATAGATTCGGGTGGAAGAAAAAATATCTTCTTTTTCTTCCGTTACCTATTTTTGACAGTTTTTTAACACCTTGGCAAGGTGAATTTTTGCAGGTCAGGTAATGATAGACCCCTATCTGTTAAGTTAGTCAGTTAGTTAGTTAGAGTATAGACGCCTATGCATAACCTCTCCGACTGATTTTCCTCTTCTTCAATCGGTGGATATATTTTCTTTTCGTGCAAATACATCGGCTTCAAATCAAGTTTCATTCACATGAAGGGGAAGTATTTGTAGTTTCTTTAAAAAATAGATATATTGCATGCTACTGCAAAACTGATCAAGCTGGCAAGCAGAATGGAAATAGCCTTTCACATTCTTATTCGACACCTGCCATAAGTTGCATCCCACCAATAAATAGATCATTCTCAAGCTGTCAAATAGAGCAAAGAGATAGCTTGTCACACTGTTATTCAACACTTGGCTTTACTCCACTAAATGCAGCAAAAGCATTGAATGACAATAGAAGAATTTGACTTTTGACGGTGCATTTAGCTCAAATCTTATGCAAATTTGTTCTTTCCTAGCCGTTCTCCTCCATGCCATCAGTTTGTCAAATCACCAATCAACCATGAACGTGATTTTTTCGTAAGTTTGCGGGTTCCTCTCAATCATTCACCGTGAACGCAATCAATTCGGCATACATTTATTTTCCAAATTATTCAAGGACGGTAATTGTGTGACTCTTCCAAGCCATAAACGTTTGCGTTGTTCGGGTGAACACCTCGTTCACCAGGGAAGTTTCATTTATTTTCCTTCTCTTTCAGGGGTAAGTTGAACTTTTTTTTTTGGTCAACTACAGAAGTTTGTAGCTTTAGATTGAAAGAAGCTTGTTTGACTCCAATTATGACCCTTCATATTGAAGCTCTTTCAGGAGTC
>JBBMKA010000009.1:2038347-2052529 GCA_037833695.1 Sechiopsis laciniata | reverse complement strand
CTAATTCTCCTCTATAATATTCATTAACTCCTCTAGGGCCAAACCTATCCTATTATTCTAGAATTTCACCGAGAAACATTTACTGCAGTCACATGACAGAATTTCTTCCTAACAAATGTCAAAGTTCAAACACATGTTGCCAACCCAATGGCTCAACAGTCTTTTTTATGAGGTCGGTAGAAGTGTTTTAAAAGGCTCCAAGGCTCAAGACAGGTCTAGCGCCTAATCTTGAATAAGCTAGACTTAGGTGAAAAGGCACCCTTTAGGCGCATACCTTCCAAATCCTTGGGCGCATCCTAAGGCGTTAAGCTTGCGCCTTAGGATTTTTTGATTAATTATAAATATAATAAATTTTCCTTATGCGTAACTTCTTTGCATTTAGATTCTTTTGTTATTTATTAGTTAAAAAATAATATCACTTACTCGTATGCTTTTTTTTTTTCTCCTAATTTTCCCTTCAATTATATTCTCTTCTTTATGAATACTTTTATAGTGCATTTCACCCAAAAAAAACAGTTCATAGTTTTTTTTTGCGCCTAAGTCCGAAGGTGAAAAGGCACGCTCTAGGCGCACACCTTCCAAGTCCTAAGGCATTAAGCTTGTGCCTTAGGTCTTAATTAATTATAGTAAATTAAAAAAATTTACTTATGCAAAACTTTTTGTATTTAAATTCTTTTGTTATTTATTAATTAAAAAAAAAAAAATTCTAAGCCTTATGATTTTTTAAAATTTAATTTTATTATTATTACTTTTTTCATTTCAACTATACTATCACTTTTTTATGAATACTGTTACATATAGTGCATCTCACACAAAAAAAGTCTATAGTTTTTTTTTTTGTGACTAAGTTCAAGCTAAAGCACCTTGAGCTTTTAAAAACACTTGTCTGCAGTATAAATCTCCCTTTCACCCATATTCTTTGTACTAAAAGAAAACTTAATGTGATGTGTATTTGTACATTGCAGCCTACATGTTTGCAAGCGTAAGGAAGAAAGATCTGGGTCAAATGGAGAATGATGAAGCAGAAAAAGATTTGGGTCAACTGGAACAGGAACTAGTAGAAAAACACAGTGGTTATGAAACTACGGAAATACCCTCAACATTTATGGAGGATACCACCAGCATAGTTACAGAGAACATCTTGGAAGATCAGCAGCAAGAACCATTCTACTCCATTCATGGATGGAGACAAAAATTAGGTTTGAGTAAAAAATGAATTGATAGGTGAAAAGCTGGTTCTTGAACAGTTGAATGTTGATCCTCTCAAAACGGATTAGAAGAGCTCATCCAGGTAAATATTTTCAGCTACTGTAAAATTTTCTTTTCTACTGGAACCCTTCATTTACATTTTAACCGGATATTTTTATACAGATTTATTTAGAAGTTTTTTACAATAATTTCTTCCGAGTGTTGAACTAAATAGTTTGTAACAATAAACTATTTAATGGCGATTTAATTGGTGGAATGTGGTCTGAATTGATTTGTTCTGGTTAGAGAAAATCTCTGATGTCTGAAGTTTGCTTCAGAATTGTTAGCCACCTACTGGTTTTTTAGCAAAGACCGACAGTTGCTATAAGATTAGTCGAAGTGTACGTAAGTTCATCCCTAATGTTGATGTGGCAACTTGGATTTTTTTCCCGATAATATGGGGAAGGAGGGAATCAAGCTTCTAACTTGAGCTAGTTTTATTTTGGCTTTAGCTCCCCTTAGGCGATTTTTTCTAGATTAAAATGAAATTTCATTTACGCACCAAGAAAAAAATAAAAGACGTTTGTTGTGCAAGTTTTTGCTTTTTTCATTGAGATTGGATAAGGATACTTAGGAGGAAAATTTACCTATCATGAATGTATAAGGAGGCCTTACAATTTGACTTTAGTATCATTAGAGCCCCCCCCTTGACCTGATTTATTCATGCCTTTAGGTGGAAAGTAAGCATAAGTCAATGTTGCTCATCAACTCTAAAGTCCCCCTTTTTATTATGATAGTAGGAGTGGATGGTAGGGCTAAAATCGACATAATTGTTAGAATGGCTAAAAGTGGATTGACTCTCTTCCATTTATATATATAGATACATATATATACATACATATATGTATACATAAATACATATATAACATTCTATACGAAAATAGTTGACATTCATCACTCAAGTTAGCAAAAAATAAAATTGGTTGTTAGAACATTATTGGTAATGCTAAGGTGCTTTCTAAAATAATACTCAATAATCGATAAGTGATAGTTGTAAGAACTAAATGCTCTTATGGGAGACAATGCAACTCAAAATAAAAAGCATGTTCTTTATATATAAAAGAAGAAAGCAAAATAGAACGGGAAAATAAGTTGAACCAAATCAAATTGGTTAGTTGAATTGATTGAACCAATTAAAAATGATTCGCTTAGTAGTTCAACGGATACTGTGTTGAATGGATATCATTGTTTATTTTTCATTTTTTTTGGTTCTTATTAATAAGTTAATTATTCAATTTTATATATATATATATATATATATATAATTTATTGAAAAGATGAACACAATTATATTAAAGAAATGGCAGGTTAAAGTATCCATCTTTTTTTTTTGAAGATCAATCTTTACTAACCTTAACCCATCAAAAATAAACTTCACTTTTACATAAGTGGTATAATTTTTACGGTTTCCTTTTTGCTAATTGCTATATTAAAAAAAGAAAAAATATCTCAAAATTATATATTTTAAAATTTTGAATCCATAATTTTTATCTTGGCTAAATTATAGAAAATACTCTTTGGTGTTTGTGTAAAAAATGGTTTCAAATTTTGAAAAGTTTCAAAATTGCCCTCTCTTGAACTTTATCAAAAGTTTTTAAAAATGTTTAAAGTTGGATGGAAACCATTAAAGTTTGGTTTCAAAAATACTCCTAAACTTGTAAGATGTTTAAAAAATACGCTTAATCTTAAAAAACATTAAATAATTAAGAAAATGTTAAAGTTTTGTTTTAATAATAGTATAAATATTTAATTGTGCTCGTAAGAGACAAATTTTACTTTTGTATTTATAGCTTATGAATAATTGAACAAATTTCTATTTCAAAATATTCATATATGTTCCAAAATTCATCCGAGCAATATATATATTTATTTATTTTTTAAGTTATGATTCATAATTATGATTATGATTTTGAATTTTGGAACTTTTTTGTCACATTATTATTTAAAGGTTAATAATATATTTATTTTCATGGAAAAATAAACATATGAATAAGAATAATAATTTTTAAGTAAGAATAATTTTTTAATTTTTTTAAGGGTTCAATATTGACACTCTTAAACAAAAGTATAATATTTTTTATCCAAAAGTTATCGACGAGGTTAAATTTGGATGAAAACAGCCCACTCATTGTCAATTGATTTAGTTTCAAATTACAAATAAGTAACTCAATTATTTAAATGAATTAAAGCTAAATTGATAAATATATATAAATTATCTTTAAATCTTGAATATTTGAACAAATCTCTACCTCAAAATATTTATTTATGTTTCAGAATTCATCATAACAATAATTTAGGCGCTATTTTATTTTTGAAATTTAAGCATACAACAACCACTCAATCCATTGAGTTTTCTTACTTTTATATCTGCATCTTATATTTGTTTTTAAAAATTATATTAAAATGTGACAACTAAAAACTTTAGCTTCCAAAAGTTTTGTTGGTTAGGATTCACTTACCCTTCTAAGAGAATATGAAACTTTTTGTAAAGAATTAGAGGAAAAATAAACTTTAATTTTAAAAACGAAAAACAAAAGACCAAATAGTAACCTAAGTTTTTTTAGTTTTTTTGTCTATTATGATTATAGATTATGATTTGTAACTTGTTTGGTCATTGTTATTCAAAAGTTAATAATATATTTATTTTCATTAGTTTTTATGGAAAAAATGCATATGTATTGAGGAAGAAAAAACCTTTTTTAGTAAGACTATTTTAAATTTTTTTTTAAGAGATCAAAGATATTATTCAAATAAAAGTGTAATAGTTTTAATCTAAAAGTTATTGACGATGATATTTTAATATTTTTTTTAAGTCGGGGGTATTTTAAATTTTTTTATTAAAGTTTAATGACATTTTTGAAACTTTTTCAAAGTTCAGAGGTATTTTTAAAACCAAATTTTAATGGTTTTCATCTAAATTTAACGGTAAGGATATTTTTGAAACTTATATTAAACTTTGAGAGTATTTTTTGAAACTTTTTAAAGTTTGAAGACAATTTTGACACAACCTCCATAATTTAAGAGTATTTTTTATAATTTAGCTTGAAACAAAAACCTAAAAGAAAAAGGTAAAAAAAAATCCCCACCGTGTTTTCGATTGCTATAAATTAAAATCCTTCATTCCAAACCGGTTTGAGTTTGATCGACCGACTCGGTGATCGAAACGGTCGAACCGATATAAACCAAAGCGAACCAAACCAATTCTTCACCCTTTTAAGGATTCCAGAGCAAAACCCCTAGCAGCTTCGTCTTCAGAGAGAACATCGCCGACGTGAAAATGGTTCGGAGCATCAAAAACCCTAAGAAAGCTAAGAGAAAAAGCAAGGTTCAGTTTCTTCTCTTCCTCTAATCCCAATTTGTCAATGAAATCGGGAGTTTTTGAATCTCTAAAATTCGTTTTCATCTTTTGAAGGGCTCGAGGAATGGAGTTGGAGCGTCTTCTTCGTCGGTACCGTCGATGCCGGCGAAGGTGTGGCAACCGGGGGTGGACAAGTTGGAAGAAGGAGAAGAGCTTCAGTGTGACCCCTCTGCTTACAACTCTCTCCATGGTTTCCACATTGGTTGGCCCTGTTTGAGGTATTCCAATTTTTTACTCTCTTTTTCGTTTCTTTTTCTGGTTTCTAGATATGGTGGTTGAAATTTCTGTTTAGCTCTTAGGTTTTTTAGGCCCCGTATTTTGTTTTTTTAGTTTTTTATTTTTGAAATTTAAGCCTACAACTGCTACTTTACCCTTTGTTTTTTCTCATTTGGATATCTACATCTTACCTATGTTTTAAAGAATCAAAATTTGGAAACAAAATAAAGTAGCGGTTTTGGTTTTTGAAATTTGATTTGTATTCGCAAGAAAGTATAACATTCTAGAAAATTTAAGTAAAAATAAGCTAAAATTTCAAATACCAAAAACTAAAAATTGAATGGTTATCAAAGGAGATCTTAATAACGAACGTAGAGTTTGGCGAGTTTCTCTAACCATCGTACTGGTGGTTAATCAAAGGGGCAATTTAGATTTTAATCCTTTAATTTCTGTTTCCTTACTGTTAACTTTTTTAGGATTTTTAGCCAGGACTTAGAATGTGCCGGCACTTTATATTTCTTCTTGTGAATCAAAGTATAATAGAAAAGCTTGGTCTCTTAGGGATGGTTTAAGCATATTTTTATTGAATATTAATGAAAGTAATAGCCTTCCCGAATCTCAGTTAGTCTATTTTTGCCTGTTATTTTTTTTATTATTATTTTCTAGGACTATAATGGTCTCAATATTTAATGGTTTAAATTTACAGTTTGAATTGTTTGTATGTTTGTAGCTTTGATATTGTTCGTGACTCATTGGGCTTGGTGAGGACAGAGTTTCCACACACTGTTTATTTTGTCGCAGGGACTCAGGTGAGTGTTCTTTGTGGGAAGCCTTTTATTATGTCTGAGTTGTTAATTCCTTTTCCGGGGATAGGACTAAAGATTTATTTCTTGTCTTGATATATGTTATTCCAAGGATGTACTCCTTTAATTGGTAACGAATGTCGGTGCCCCCGGGTATATAGTGGAGCTAAGCTCTGATTTTTGGTTATAAGAAAAATAGTTTTGAATGTATATTTCGTGATTTTTTCAGAGAATCAATTAGTGAAGTTTGTTAGTTTTCCACATTTAGGAAAAATGGACGTATGGTTTCTAATATAAGTTTCTATTATAAGTTTTTCATGTTTTATTGCAATTACCACTTTGTCGTTGTTTTTAATTTAAGCCATTATTTCAAGATGTTGTGGTCTTTGTTTTGCAGGCAGAGAAAGCTGCATGGAATTCCATTGGAATATTTAAGATATCTAATGTTTCTGGAAAGAGACGTGAACTATTGCCTAGTAAACCAGAGACAGATGACACTGACATGAACAGTGATAGCAGTGACAGTGATGAGGACAGTGAAGATGAGGAAGAGGTCGGTGGATCCAAGGCACCAGTTTTGCAGGTATTATGTTCTTATAAATATTTTTTCAATGCTACCTGTTTATGTATCTATGATTCTATCCTTGATTCTAATGTGTTTGTATTCATACTCTTTTCATCAACAGCTGCGTAAGGTAGCTCATGAAGGATGCATTAATCGTATACGTGCCATGCAACAAAGTCCTCATATCTGTGCATCTTGGGCTGATAGTGGCCATGTTCAGGTTAGATTTGATTTGTACTCTCTAATTCTTGAGGAATTGCAATACGTCATAGATGATTACATATTCTCCCTTGCGTTTGATTTTCCATGTTTTTAACTGAACGAAAAGGTTAAATTAAAATTAAATATACAAAAATAGTTTTATTATCTGTAAGGTAAAATATGCGTTTCAACCTTGGCTTTAGTTTTAAAGTGGTGTATATCTTTTTGGTTATGAAGATTTGGGACTTCAGCTCTCATTTAAATACTTTAGCGGGATCAGAAGCTGAAGTTAGCCAGGGAGAATCTTCAGTTTTTAATCAGGCTCCATTAATGAAGTTCAAGCATAAGGATGAAGGTTATGCTATAGACTGGAGTCCACTTGTTCCTGGAAGGCTTCTGTCTGGTATGCATTTACCTTCTTGCCATGGAAACTAGAAAACTTGATGGCTTTTTGGTGCTCTTTTATACTGATACTTTTGTCATCTTTATTAGGGGACTGTAAAAATTTAATTCATTTGTGGGAGCCTTCATCTGACACTTCGTGGAATGTCGATGCTGCTCCATTTGTTGGGCATTCTGCAAGCGTCGAAGATCTGCAGGTATACTACGATTCTAAGTTTACACATTTCTTTAAAAAAAAAAATTCTGACAACTTCTGAATTTGAATTTATGAAGTGGAGTCCTACAGAACCTCATGTTTTCGCCTCCTGCTCTGTGGATGGAAATATTGCAATATGGGATGTCCGTACAGGGAAGTCTCCTGCAGCCTCTTTTAAGGCTCACAACGCTGATGTGAATGTTATTTCGTGGAACAGGTAATTAAAACATTAGTATCTTCTCATTTTGTTTCTATTTTCTTGGACAATAGCTTATGTGGTTATATTGTGTCGTTAGGCTTGCAAGTTGCATGTTGGCATCTGGATGTGATGATGGAACGTTTTCTATTCGGGATCTCCGATTGCTCAAGGTAAGTCTGTTAGACTCAAAGAAAGCTTAAATATAAGACATGTGTGCAGTTTGCCCCTTACAAACATCTGTTCCCTTCCTAAACTATATGATCCACATAGCTCAAATATCTTTAAATACATAAGATTAAGCATACATAACTTCCAAAGAATTTGAGGTACTTGAGACCTTCCCTCTATGTGGATTGAGGAGAAAGGGGGCTCGGATAGGGCCGATAGCCACCTGATGAGAGAGGTCCTTAAGGATATTGTGGATAGATTGTAGGCTTTCATTTTTTCTTCTCGCAGATACCACTCAGGCGTAAATCAATTAAGCAATTACTAGCCTCTCCCTAAAGGACCCTTCTATTTATGTAACAAACTCCTAGCACACTACCTTGCTAATCACTATATTATCGCTGGCTATCAAGTTTTAGCACAATACTTTCCTTTTATGACTTGCCCGTTTTAGCTATAGTATGTGGTGCTGTAAAAGTTGTCATTCTTTATCCTCTGTTTTTGGCAGGAAGGAGATTCTGTAGTTGCGCACTTTGAATACCATAAACATCCCATCACGTCAATAGAGTGGAGTCCACACGAAGCATCTACACTGGCAGTGTCATCATCTGACAATCAATTGACGTAAGTCGCGACGTTGAACTACGAAGCATTGAATTTGAGATGTTAATGAAAAGACTAAATGAGAAATAAACTCATTTGTTACTATACTCTAATTGTGCTACTTGTATCTTTTTGCTATTTTCTACCAGAATATGGGACCTTTCTTTAGAAAAGGACGAGGAAGAAGAAGCAGAGTTCAAAGCAAAAACCAAAGAACAAGTAAATGCACCTGAAGATTTACCTCCTCAACTTCTATTTGTTCATCAGGTAACCTTTTTGCAACTTCTATTTCTATACTCCTAACATAATTCTCACAATTCTCACAATTCTCGGTCGGTCGTGTAACTCGACATGCAATCTCACGTTTTCTGCTAACTCATCAGGGGCAAAAGGACTTGAAAGAATTACATTGGCATGCTCAGATTCCAGGGATGCTTGTTTCTACTGCTGCAGATGGTTTCAATATTCTGATGCCCTCAAACATACAAACTACTCTTCCTTCTGATGCTGCTGCTGCTGCTGCTGTTTGAAAGTTGAGATAATAATATGTCCATTTGTTTCTTCACTACTGGAGCTGTGAGGTTGACTTTTTATGTTTTCACTAAATTTTGGCCCCTCATTATAGGAATGTCTACTGATTTTTTGTTAAAGGGAAATGATTATTATGTGTATTATATTTATAATTAAGTTTAATGGAATTGTCTTTCAAATGAATATTCCAAATTTTGTTTTCTTTATACCCTCTTGTTCAACCGTAAGAAGCCTTTTTTTTTTCTTCCTCTAATGTTTTATTAGTTTGTTCTGATTTGTCTCTCAGCAGCACTTGGATTTTTGCTAATGAAACTGAACAAATACATTTTTTTATGACAGTTTCATTTATTAACCCATATTTCTCTAGGCTAATTATTTGTGTCTGTATGTTCGTTTTTATATATTCACAAAAGTTCTACAACTACAAATTTCTTTTTAATTGAGTTATGCAGTTTTAAAACTACTGAACATAAAAATTTATTGGCAAACTATTACTCAAGAACTTTATATATTCTTTTTAAAACTTTATATGTAGTCTTGTTTTTTTCGTTTATTTCTCTTTAAAGTATTAAATCATAGTGTTTTTAAAAGTTGGTAATGCTTGTAAATGGAAAGATATTAGGGAGTATTAAAGAAAGCACACAATGAACCAAAAAAGCAAACAAAATGATTAATGTTGTAAACTAAGTATAAAAGGGTAGAACAAAGTAGTGATGAAAGAGCAAATTAGAAGAATTGAAGAGTGCAAAGTAGAAATCTCTCATTCAATGGTGTGTTTATAAATGCTTCATACATATGTTTGTATCGTTAAAAAAGTGTGAAACCAAGAAATGGGTTAAGGGGACTACTATATATTGAACTTAATGATTGAATGAATATCTATTTATAATTGTCAAAATGTTTTTTGTGCTGAAAATTATATTGGTAAGCTGAAATTAATTTCTATGTAATGGTCATTAACTTAAAGCAAATTGTATTGGATGAGCTGCTTTCACAAAATAATTACAAATGTAGACAAATTTTAAAGTATTTGTATCTATATCACTAAGACACTTTAATATTATATCATAAATACTCATTATAATACATTATTGTAACAAAAGTACGTAATAATACTCATTAATACCTAATATTTGCTAATTTGTTTTAAGTTGACCATATTTTCAATTATTTTTTAGATTTGACTAAATTTCTAATTTGTTGATTAATTTTTTTGAATATCCATTTTAGTCCATAAGCTTTTCCTAAAATATGTTTATTAGTTCATAAGCTTTCTATCTACCAAAGAAATTAAGAAAATGGCGGTGCAAGCCATGTGCACTACGATGTTTAAGTTAGACTCTTACAAAAAAGAAAGTACGAGAGCTTTAAGAGAGCTTTCTGCGTTTAGGATTTCATAATAGCTATGTCTCATCTCCCTTTAGTCTTTTATTTAGAGGGCTTTCGTAACTGCTTCTCACTGTTCACCTTTCATCTATTAGTGGACTCACGATTAGAATGTGAGTCTCGCCTAGCGACTGTAACACACGTTAATTTTTCATGTGCGTGTTGCACAAATTAGAGGGGCTTGACTTCGCTCTCTTGGAGTTGACCGTTGCTCGACCTATCCCGAGCCCGTCGTGCTTGTTTGGTACCTTGGGTCCGACTTTTGTTTGTCTCATCTTATCTAGGGGTCGGACTTTGTTTGACCCACCTTGCTTAGGAATCTAGCTTTGCTTGACTCACCTTGCTTAGGAGTCTAGCTTTGCTTGGCCCATCTTGATGGTGAGATTTAAACTCGTAGCCTCTTTTTTTTTTTTTTTTAGTACAAGTTGGGGGAAGGGGGGTTACAAATATCGATTCCAAGGATTAAATCCGTGACCGTGAAGTGGAAATGGATTAATACCAAACCAGATAACCAATCGCACCATCGACCCATTCGATTGAACTTGTAGCCTCTTAATTGTTAAGTTATGCGTCATTAAACTATACTTTTGTTGCTCAAATCTATGAACTTTTGGTTATTCAGTACACAACAGTTAAGTTACGTTTTGATTTGTTGCTAATATCTTGATATGAGTATTATTTCAAGGAATATAAGTTTTTTAGTACAATGACACTATTTAAGAGTTGGGATATTCAAACCTACGGCCTTTGGCATGTTCACTAACCATTTACATTTGATACAAATATTAGGCATCTAAATGATTATAAGAAATTATATTAGATGAGCTCGCAAACTAATTACAAGTGTAAATAAATTCTAAAGTATTTACATGCATAATCATTAGTATCACCGGTATACTATACTCATTAATATGAGTATTATAAAAAAATATATCATTAATACCAATAACTGCATTAGATTATTTTGTACTTTCTCAATGATTATCGTGTTGGGTTGTTGTTGGGCTAAAGATTGAAACCTATATGACCCAACCATCATCCTTATTGGGCTTCTTTTTTCTTCCTCCCAAATTGCCATATGATAGGTTTGTACATTCTGCAACTCTTTCTTCTTCATTTCCAATTCTCTACCATTTGTGTTGAACGAATCAATCTTCAATTGCGCGAAATGGCGAGCTATCTATGGAGAAAGTACGCCGATTATGTCTACACCAAGTGGGAAAGAACGATTCTCTGGGACATGATCGATCCTTATCGGCGACCCAAATCTTTTACGCCTTTGGTTTCCATATATGTTGCTGCTTTTTACTCCGGAGTCGTCGGCGCTGCCATCACTGAGCAACTCTACAAGGTAATTTTGCACTCGTTGCTTCGATTTTTGTTCTTCTCATGTAATTGATCGTGTTTATCAATTTGATGTGGTTTTGATTCTATTCTTTTGTTGCTGAATCTATGAATTTAGCCTGAGTTGCTCGTTTTTGTCTATTTTGATTACTCGGTTTGTCAAAGAGTGGGAATGTTCATCGAGGTGAATTCCTTTGTTTATTTATGAGTAAAATATAAGTTTAGTCAGAAAGTTAGAGTGTAGTTTGTAGTTTTAAAATCTAGACTTTAATTTCTATGGTTTGAAGAAAGTTTAAGTTTAGTTCTATGGTTTGTAGAAAGTTAGAATTTAGTCCACGTGGTAATAAAGTCTTTTATGGTAAGTAATCGTTGGCGTATTAATTACATGATAGCGAATTATTCATGCATAAATGATATAGTTTTTTTTTTGTTATATTAGTTACTTCACTCATAATTTCATCATTGACACATGAATAACTACCTTTAAAGTACTTAATTTGCTAACGATTAGAAACGGTAAGGACTATTTTTTAGGTTTTTATCAAGCTATAGAGATTAAATTATATTTTTTTAAAACCAATTGACTAAATTCTATATTTCTTCAAATTACATAGACTAAACTCTAGTTTTTGAAACCATGAAGACTAAACTTTAACTTTCTTCGAACCATAAGTTACCATTTATTTCTTAAGGAATTTATGTTCATTGCCATTTGGGAATCTGGAAGTTGATCTGTGTGCATCAATCCAAGTCGCCCAAAAAAGTATTAGGTCTAAATACTGTTCAGAACATGGAACTTTTACACACGTTCTTCTTCATTTCAGAATGTCTTGTTATTGATAAAAATTCTCATTTGGCACGGAGTAGATTTGTGTCTTAAGCTACATATTATTGGTTCAGTTCTGGAGTCTGGAAAAAGATAAGCCAAAATGGATTATTGTGGAAGTTCAAGACCCAATTAAAGCGTTAAAAAAATATGGGACTGAAATATAGATGTGTGGAAGTTTAGGGAGTGAAATATGGAAGTTAAGCGTTAAAAAAAATCATAGTTTTGATATCCTTATTAACAGTTGGATATCTATTTTGTAATTGGTTATAAGCCCCCCTTGTAGTTTCATATCAATAATGAAATTGTTTCTTATCCAAAAAGAAATATGGTGGTTTAATGGTAGCTTTTTTAAAGGTGTTGAGAGATATGAGGAGTTGTGGGAGGTGAATAGGTTTTAATGTCATGTCATCAGCTAGGTTTTGTTCTTGTAGATTGAAGTCCTTTCTTGTAGTTTTTCGGACTGCCATTTGTTATGGTGTTGTTCTTTTTTGTTTGTCCTTGTACATTCTTTCATTTCCTTTCATGAAAGTTCTCATTCTTGTAAAAAATGAAGAAGTAAAATATTGTTTAAACCATAGTTTTATAGCACTAGGAAGCTAAAAACATAATTTGTGTTAGCTACATCAACCTCTTCAATCCTTATGAAAATGTGCAGGAAAAGTATTGGGAAGATCACCCAGGGGAAGCTGTACCTTTAATGAAACCAAAGTTTTATTCTGGACCCTGGAGGGTAATGAGGGGAGAAGTCCCTGCACACACGAAATGAAAGCTCTAGCGCTCGCCATTCTTCTCCGTGCGGATATTGGATGCATGTTATAGAAAGTCAGTTATCGAGTATTTGCTGTTTTCTTGAGAAACTGGTATGGTAATCAATAATAGTTCATTTTTGTGGTTTTCTTTGTTGAATTCCAACATTGTTTTCATCCTTCATATCTCAAAAGCATGTGCAGAAAAATATTTGAGGGCTATGTTTAAGAGATTGTTAGGCTTGTTTAAAAAAATTGATCCTAGTTACCCTATACCTTAGATCTGTAGGGTTTTTTTAAAAGAAAAATCTAGGCTGAGAGGCACTGCCTTATTGATGGCTAGATAATCCTGTTAGATTATTAGTTTCTGGATTTGGATTTGGTTTCATTGATGTTTCACTGAACAAAACCATTGCTAAATTTTGGTTGCCGAGAACACAAATTTTATTCGTACTGTACAGGGCATGTAGAAATTTTTGTAACCTTTTTTTTCTTATATTGTCGATTAGCTTAAGGTTAAAATACCATTTTGGTCCCTTAACTTTGGAATTTGTTCCATTTTGGTCTTTTGACTTTCAAATATCTAATTTTGGTCCCTCGACTTTGTTGTTTGTCCAATTTTAGTCCATTTGCTGTTTATCCAATTTTGGTCCCTCGGCTTTCAAATATCTAAATTTGGTCCATACACTATCAAGAAAGTTAAAAAATGGTCCTTTTAGTGAAATGAATTTTTCTCACTCTTAAATTATTTTCTCTCTCTTCCATTATTTCTGTTTCTAAAAGTTTTATCTCTCTTAAATCCACATCTCTAGTCGTCTTTCCTTTTTTTTTTTTCTCTTATTCTCTCTTCAATCCATTCCATCAAATTGTTTAACATGAGACAATTTTCTTAATAATCATTTTCCTACTTTGATTTGTCACTTTTTATTTTCAAAATTCATAGTCTACCATGGAATCAACAAGAAAAAGAAAGAGAATGAAAGAAGAAGAAAAGAAAGAAAGAGGGGAAGAGAGGTGGATTGAAGAGAGGTAGAGAAATGATGAAAGATGGAAGAGAGAGAAAATAATTTAGGAATGAGAAAAAAAATCATTTGACTTAAAAGACCATTTTTTAACTTTCTTGATAGTCTTTGGACCAAATTTAGACATTTGAAAGGTCGAGGGACCAAAATTGGACAAATAGCAAAGTCGAGGGACTAAAATTGGACAAACAACAAAGTCCAGGGACCAAATTTGGGCATTTGAAAGTTGAGGAACTAAAATTGGAAAAATAGTAAAGTTGAAGGACCAAAATTGAACATTTAAAAGTCCAGACCAAAATGAAACAAACCTCAAAGTCGAGGGACCAAAATGGTATTTTAATCTTAGTTTAATTATGTTCTTTGATATG
>JBBMKA010000009.1:2012258-2030483 GCA_037833695.1 Sechiopsis laciniata | reverse complement strand
ATATCTATATATATAAAGAGTGGGCCAACAAATTATTATTATCATGAATTGATTTTTTTGAAATTGTAAACATTTATTAAACATAATAACAAATTATACAAACATAATCTCAACCAATTAGGAGCATAACATAAAAAATTAGATAACCCTTTTACCAATTTGGTCCTGATCCACAAGTCATACTAGTACTTAATAAGACTAGATGAACCACAAAAGAAAAAACTTAGAGATCAACTTTTAGAGTTGATCTTCTTATAGATGTGAGTGGTAGAATGTATTGTAAAAGACCAACCAATAAATTTCAACACTACAACAATTGAGTTTTGATGAGCTTTGTGGGCTAAACCTTTAAACATAAAACTTACTAATGTACACGAACCCACAAAAAAAAAAAAAAAAGCTCCAAAATCGTAGAGAAGTTGAGGTTCTACGCTTGTTCATTACTATAAGAGGCATTTCCCTAATGAATAAGCCCTTTCATAAAAAACTAACTTAGCGATAATAACTTGCCCTCGACTACGACCATACTTAGACTCGAAGAAAAAGATAACTCGAGAAAAATGCACCGGAGAAACTCTTAATTAATGTGCGTGAATTTCCCTAGGGTTGGACCCCCGTTTATGTAAACGGTCGAGTTGGTTATAATAACCCAATCGATATTTTCCCCACCGTTTATTATAAATGGTGGTTACCTAAACCTGCGTGTCTGTTTATCTAAACCTCCGTGCCCGTTTATCTAAACCTTACATATATTACTTTTTGTTACATAATCAGCCTCTCAAACACCGTTTATCATAATCCATGTTATAATAACTTGTCTCTCAAACACCATTTATAATAACTCATCGTTTATCATAATCCACCTTTTAACATAACCTTCCGTCTATCATAACTAAACCGGTGTTTCAAACACACCCCTAATAACGACAATGTTGATCATTCAGCCTCCACCAATAGTAAAACATCCTCTTCCGTAACCGTTTTTTAACAAATTATTTTAATGTATACTCGTAATATGCTTTATGAAGTTATAAAGATACCCACATGAGATTGGAAAAAAGGAAATATTGAAGCGTGTGCTAATCCTAAAGCAATGGAATTAAAGTCAGCAAAAAGTAAATTAGAACCTAAGTTTTGCATAATTAAGCTCTGAAGCTTCTTTATTAAGGTAAATGGTCCTTTTCACAAATCTCACACATCAATTTCATACTTCAAATCTCTAATTTGCTAGTATTTGCCACTTTCATGTTTGGATTTCATTACTTTGAGGCTATAAATCAAATTTACATGTGAATACTATTATTAGATTAACGATAGGTGGAGATTTGAACATTTGATCTTCTGGGGAAGCAAGATAAAAAAAAAAAAAAAAAAAAACAAAAACAAAAACAAAAACAAAAACAAAACTAGTTTAAAGCATATTCAGTTTAAGTTTAATCAAATATAGAATTTTATCCTTGTCAATGGTATTTATCCCTCAAATTATGCACTTGCTATAAAAAAAAGAAGCTACAAATTCGTTATTCTTGTACAAAACATTAGTGCACCTCTCTTACTATAGATATTTTGAACGTACTCTTACTATATATGTACTTTTATGAATAAGTAACTTATGAACAAAAAATGTATAGATTATATATTATTTTTCAAAAAATATATAAAACACTTACATAAATATATATTTTGTTGACCTTTTAATTTTTGGAGATTAACGTAAATTAAATATATCATTTTATATTTATACGATAGTCTATACACTAGTTACACGAACTCAACTTTATCAACCTCGTATTAAATACTGAAAGTAATAACTAAATCGATATAAATGTATAACTATAATTAAGAGATCATACTTTTAATTCTCAATCTCAATTTTTTATGAATTCGTAAAAAAACTTCACACTAAACGAACTTGGGTTCGTAGTGAAAAAACCATCACAATTTAAAAAAATAAAAACCAAAAAATTAAGGTTCTTTCTAACGACATCACGTTTAATAACTATGTAGTTTTAAAGGGTGTAGGAATTTCGAACTAATTACCTCTCAATTATTGAGTGTTCATTGATACGGTAGAGCTATTGCTTTTGCTCTGATCGGCTAGAGAGTATAAGTTGGGAGAAGGGGACTACAAATATCGATTCTAGGGATCGAACCTGACCGTAGGGTGAAAATAGATTAACACCAAACTAGATAACTAATCATGTCACCGATCCATTCGGTTATAATTTTTTTTTTTGATATAGATTTTTTAGAGTATATTTATTATTTTGAAATTAGCCTAAAGAAGGGACCATACTAAAGAGTCACACATCTCTTGCGTAACGTGCGTACAGATCGCATTTTTCTCCTCCACCGTCACCACAGTAATTCACTCCAATTCCCAGGGGTAATTGCGTATTTTCGTACTTTCCCATTTTCGCACTCGCACATTTGGATGACCACTTAACTGAAAAAATATAGTGTATAAATAAACAAGAAGAATACAAACAACCTTTTCGCCCCTTTCATCTTCCTCAACAGCTCATCGGAGACGGAGGCCTCCGCTAGCGCCACCGTCACCGTCATCGGTCCGGCCACCGCCTCTCCTCTTCTTCGAATCAGCAATGAGGTTACCGTTCTCTGCAATTCTCGTCTTCTTACTCTTCGTTCACCTCCTTCTTTGCTTCGCTACTTTCCCTTCCCTTTCCATCTCCCTCGTAACCGTCAGTGAATCCGACGACGTGACCGTCGAGATCAATGCTACTGCCGATTCCAACTCCTCAAGATCCGCCAATGGTGACGACAGTTTCGCTAACATTATCGATCGGGCTCTCGAGAGGGAGTTTACTGAGAATGAGAAGAGTGATGAAGGTTTGTTGATCTGCTTTCCACTTCTCTTTTCCTTGATTTCTTCGCTTTTTTAGGGTTTGTAAGCTGCCTTGTTTGGCTAGGGTTCTGGAATTGGTGAAATGCGTTTTTGTTCGTTCTATTCTCTGTTTGTTGAACATTGGTATCTGTATTTTTTCGTCTTTATTTGATTGTTTCGGTTTTTGATTAGTTATTGTTCTTGCTTCTGTCGCGTATTTTTTGTTCTTTTTATGATTTTTTTCCACCTATTTCAGTTACTCGTTATGTGTTCTTACCTCAAGAGCGTTAGTGATTTTTGTCTGGTGTTGAGAGTTTGATGGAAATTCCCCATTGGTCTCATGAAACGGGGAAAGTTAGCAGGATTTGAACTGGAAAGAGCTTTTGATGCAATATGGTCTTGAAAAATTATATAACAAATTAATAAATCCCGTATTCATTTTGCCCAAATGGATTTAACTATTGCATTATTCAATTTCTTGAGAGTCCATATTTTTCACTTTCTCTTGCAGTTCCGGATGCTGGCAGCTTCAACAACAGCGTTGCTGAGAAGCAGGTTAGGTTGACGTTTTTTCTAGTCACTGCCGGTCTTTTCTTTTTACCGACTTTTAATAGAAGAAAAATCTAAAGAATAGAATCCAGTAGGCTGTAGGCATACCAACCTGCTCTTGCTGAATGCTGCCGAACATGTGATAAGTTCAATCAATGGTTGTCACAATTTCCTACGATGTTTCCTTGACATTCAAATATTGTAGGGTGAGGTGGTATGTCCCGTGAAAAGGAAAAAAAAGAATGCTGCCTAACATGTGACTTTTTAATAGAAGAAAATCTAAATAATTTCCACTTGAACGTGATAAGACTCCCCTGAGTTCCAGCCTTCAGATGAGGTTCTCCGATGGCCATTATCATCCTATTATTTTAATCAATGATTTCTATAAAGTTTTGTAGGAAGGAAATATCATGCATAGGAATTTCGAAGATGTTTGCTAATGTACTCTCAATGTTATCCATATGTCAGGCAGTTTTGGAAACTGTTGCCAGAGTTAAGTCAAAGAAGAATGAATCGAAAGAGGAGAAGTATGTTTTTCCATTTCATGTATACAAAGCTTATTTTTCATAGGTTTGAATTGAAGTGTACTCATTGTTAGAAGATTTATTCTGATTCACACAACTAGACTATAATAGTACTTTTGACTTGTTTTGGACCTTAGATCATTTCAGTTCCATGATGTCTTCAACTTAGATAATGAGAATAGAGCAGAAGACATGCCCACATTAATTGATCGAAAGGTATGCCTAATGCACCTGTTAACATTTGCACTTTTCCTTTATATGTTGAAAAATAATTATAATATTATTCGTGAAGTTGATTCATTTTTATTTCTATGATTGTTTAATCAGGACAATGTCTTTATCATATCCAATCTCAAGTCGAAGTATCCAGTGCTCCAATTGGATTTAAGGTTGGATTTTATGCACTGTAACTCAGTCCCTGTGTCTTTGTGTTTCTTCTTGATTCATCAATATGATGAAGCCTTACAAATCCCATCTTATCAAACTATTTTATTTGCAGGTTGATTTCGGATCTAGTTGTTGTTATTGTTTCTGCGACTTGTGGTGGCATTGCTTTTGCTTGTGCAGGACAACCGGTCTGATCATCATTTTTCTTCTTCTTCCTTGCTCTCTCTCTCTCTTAAAAAAAGAACAACTACTATCATAGTCTAGTACCATAGCATTCACATTTCCTATGGCATCTCTGATGCACAAATGCCTCTTTGAGGAGCCCCTAGGATCGATGCCCAACGTGGTACATAGCTTTATTAAATAGTGTCACATGCAATGAAAAGAATACTTTATTTACTTTAAGCATATGTAATATTGATTTTCCATCATGACTTTCACCCCATGAAAGAACATTTAACCAAAGAAATGAATATGCATTTTATTTGGGCTATTGTGCTTATTTGGGGTGTGTTTTCAGTAGATTTTATTTTTAAAAAAGGATTTAAAAAAAATTTCTCATTGTTTTCTAAGGAGCAAAAACACTTCAATTTGGTTAGCATGTCTGTGTCTGAACACTTGTTAGTATAATGCGTGCATTATACATTAGTTGTACAAAATCAATGCAAGACCCACATTTATTAGACACATATTGAACTCTTGTAAGTATGCTAAATAGACTTTTTTTTAGAGTGAATAGATTGAACACACTTTTTAAGCATATATTTTCTGAGACATTTGATATATGTTTAATAATAAATTTTGAGAGCGAATAGGTCAAACTCACTTTTAAGCATATAATAATATATTTTGTGTGTTTGGATTTCATTTTTGGTATAATGATACAAGTTTTAAAAAATTTATATTTTAATGTATGTGTCCTTGTCGTGCCCATGTTCTAGAATTTTTAAAAAGGACGTGTCAGTGTATGTATCCTGTTGTATTAGTATCCATGCCTCTTAGACTAGTTTCTGAGACATGTGAGTCCGATATTTTAAATGCAGAACAAATTCCAGTTCTTAGACTTTATTCTTAACATGTTAACTTCATATGATTTCATGTCTAAAATAATTTGCTTTACCTTGAGAGGGCGTGAGCGTACGACATTCTTTTTTCAGACCTATAAACTTTCTTATTTGTAAATGGTGATATGAAATTCTGAATTCTGCAGGTCTTTACTGGATACCTGTTGGCTGGATCTCTCATTGGACCCGGAGGTTTAAGCTTTGTCAGCGAAATGGTGCAAGTACGTTTCATTTATGACTATTTCATTCAATTAACAAACTTATGAATTTCTTTCCATGGTCCTTTTATATTTTTATTTTACATTCTGTTCTATGATAAAGCTAAGGGGTATGCTTGTTGGTTTTTGGGTACTTTTTTATGATATATGTGTTCGAGCCAATTTATGTGCACCTCAACTATTCTCATGAGACAACTGTCTGATCCTAATATATTTGGTTATCAAGGTAACTCGCAGGAAATTAGTTCCTATGTAGGTGGCCACCATGGATTGAACCTATAACCTCTAAGTACGAGAATGCAAAAAGGCATAAAACTACCACAAGAAGTTGAACAACCCCCAACCCATAAAACTATACTAAAAGGGTGTCCACCCTAAATTTACGAGAGTGATTACAAAAACCCTTAGTCACTAATGCACCTAACGGTTCTATGGAACTAGACATTCCAAGATTTCTCAAGCCCTTAAACACTTTCCTATTTCTTTCCACCCACATCCTCAAATAACAATGAAAAAAGAAAAATACCACACGATGCACCCTTTATCAGGTATTTTCCACCATGGGCCCAACTAACACCAAGGGTCTCGAGGAAACAAGACAAAATTGAGTAAGCATAATGACACCCTCGAAAAGTGTGGTCCAAATCCTTTCCAAGACCAAGTTGAGTAATGGATTAGTAAGCATAATAATCTATCTTTAACATAGCTTGATAAAAACAAATACCCTTGAGAAATAGCTTCCAAGGGCTTCAAGATATACCTTTAAAACCTATGAAGCATGGACACGAACACGAGATACAGAAACTAATACGACATGAATCAACAACACGCCAATTTCTCAAAAACTAGGACACAAATACGTTGAGGATATATTAATATTTTTTTAAGTAAATATGTAAATTTAGCATAAAATACTATGTACTCTACTAAAAAGCCTATAATGTCAAGTTCATTACAGACGTCGCTTAAGCAAGGGAGCTGGCATTTTAGTAGATGAAGATAGATTTTTTTCATGAAGGAGAGGGAAAGACGATTGGGTTTTTTTTTGTGATTAATGGGAGAGGAGACTATTTGTGGTTCTTTTGCTTTTCCTTTCATTATTTAGTTAATTATAACATTAATTATTTTGGATTTGGACCGTAAAATTTAGGCCCAAAGACCACACATGAGTCCAATATATGTCTAAGGCGTGTTCAACTTTTTAAAAACTAATTAAAAAATTAGAACACTTGAAATGGTGTGTTGGACACATGTCCGAGAAGTGTTCAGAAGAATCAGTGTCTGATATGTGTTCGACAAAGATTCTTCCCCTATTTAAAAATGTTTGTGCTTCATAGTTTAAAACCCCTAGTTTAGGCCCAATCAAAAGGGTGGGTCCATAAATACTAGCAATCATGCTTCAAAGAGGAAGGTTCCTAAGGGAAACGCCATAGCCTCATTACAAAATCTAAGATCTGCAATACCCGTGACTCAATGGGTCTAGAAATGGTCTCCCATATAACCAAGTGGGAACCACCTTGCCACTAGTTATCTTAGCAAAGTAATTATATCTTTTTTTTCTGTGTTTTTTTGTTAGTTGTGGAGTAATGAATAATTGGTCATAAGTATCATTATTCATTCTTCTGATACTATCAAGAGTTTAGACTTTTGGGATTCCCAAATATTTCCTTCATATGTTCTATTGCTTTACAAAAAATTAATCTATCTTTAACCTATATATTTAGGTTGAGACAGTTGCTCAGTTTGGTGTGATCTTCCTTCTTTTTGCATTGGGCTTGGAGTTCTCCTCTGCAAAAGTAAGCCTCATTTTTCTTCCGTTTTTTCCTTTCATTAGTAAACTTGTTTACAAAATATTTAGACCATGCCAATAATCTCTCTGTTTGTTATCAGCTTCGTGTTGTTCGAGCAGTGGCTGTTCTTGGTGGATTGCTCCAGATTTTCCTTTTTATGTGCTTGTGTGGAATTACGGCTTCAGTATGTCTTGCATTCTGATGAGAATTTATTCCAGCAGTATGCTGACCTTTTTTTGTGTATTTCTCTCTTGGTTGACCAATATGGTTACATTTTCAACACATAATTCTGGCTGTAATTCTTGCATCAGTGTTTTTTAGAGTAGGGTAATCGCATCATGCTTCATGGTTTCAAATTTTATTAATCTTGAAAATTTGCATTTTCTGGGTGGATTCATTTTATGGATTTTCGAAAAGTTTATTAGATGTTTTTGGAAATTTGGTCTGTGAATATGGACAAGTATTTGTCATGGTCCAAAAGATCCATAGCTTAAGAATATTCATCGTATATTTCACACAAGTTTATTACATCCACTTGTTTTAGCTTGTTCTCAAATATGAATAAGTGTTTTGGATAACACAGTACCTAATTGCTTCCACTGTGTGTGTGTCTTCTCATCTTCTTCGATCAATTTCTTCTGCTATCCGTTTCTGAAATAGTTGCTCTTCAGATTTCTAATTATCACCATGTTTCTACACAATCTTTTCATAGAAAATACTTATGAAATTTCTTCGTTGCATAGTTTGTACTTTGTAGGCCTCTTTTGTTTTGTTGTTTGTTTTCTTAGGCCCAAGTTTCTTGGCATTTGTACTCTGAGTCTCTCTGCTTTGTAAATCTGATCAATATACACAACGAGGGGGCTGAATTACCTTTTCGTAGCCTTTCTGATGGTCTTTGGTTTAACCTATTACGTAATGTTTCTTATGTTTCTTTCACTTGGCTTGACTGGAATTTTGGTGGATTATACAATATGCTAGAGTTTTTTTTTTTTTTTTAAAAAAAGGTAACGGAAATATTTTTATTGATGAAGTGAAAGTCTTACGTAGAAACTTATTGAAATAGCAATAAGGTCCAATCAAAGAGAAAAATACAAATGTAAATCGGTAAATAAAAGCCCGATAGTGTGTGAAACAATGAAACAAGAGAATGACTGTTGGATGAGCTTGTAGGTCAATGTCGACATAGCCAACAGATGGCTTTGTACTTTGCTTGCAGACTAAAAAAATGATGCTTGTGTGTCAAGATACAATTTTGTCAGATATGGCATAAGTGTGGAGAAACCTGAATTTGGGGTAAGAGATATGGACGCTAACGCAAGGTTGTTGTGAAGATAAATCCTGATTATGAATGAAGAAGAACTCCAGCGTTTGTCCTAACAACTTTATATCTCGTTGCCCCTATACCTAGGGAAGATAGTCATGACAGAGCGGTGTGGGAAACCCCTACAAAGATAGGCCACACAGTCGCCTAATCTTCTCGGGGAAGAAAGTCTTGGTGTTGTCGGTGCAGATCTCGTTTATTCTCTAGTGATGGAGGTCACGCTCAAATGGACCGCACACGAGGAGAGAGATAAGCTATCTTGGACGAAAGTGGTGCATTCTTTTTCTCTCAGGAAAAGCCCTCATTGGATCTCAATGATGTCCAAAAAAAAAAAAGAATGTGTGGCCGTAGAAAATAGGAAGTAGAAACATAACCGATGTGGGAGGAAGAAAAAAAAAACGTATTTAGACGGTTTGTGTGCGAAATGGGTTGCACAATGAAGGCGGATTACAACCGTAGAGAGAAAAGCTTCACCACAAGTTTGCACATGTCCAAATGGGAGGAGAAGTTCGCGTGAAGTGAAGAGCTTTGCCAGAAGTTTGTGACGGGTTTCCTTTCCTTCTCTCCGCCAGTGCTGAAAGAGGAAAGAAGTTGGAGAGCTAGGGTTTTTTTTTTTTTGGAGAGTTTAGAGAGAAATTTTTTAGAGAGTAAATCCATTGATCTCGCTAGAGTTTACCTTTACATGTCGCATGAAAGGTTTGTGATTGCCTTTAGGTTATTATAGTTTACTCTCTCCTCTTGCTATACCTAGATAGGCACATTCTTCAATATTGTTACCCTCTCAATCGTTTCTTCTGATGTGAAATTGCTTGCTTTTGCAGCTATGTGGCGGTAAATCTTCAGAGGGGGTATTTGTTGGTGCATTCCTGTCTATGTCATCTACTGCAGTGGTAATTCCTTGTGATTTATTCATACATTTTCAAATGGAATGGAGTCGAATTACATGCATTGGGACAATCCTAGTTTTTCAATATGCTGACAATTAAAAGAAGGAAAAAAGATGAACAAACTACTACTAAACTAAACCACGGGTTTGTTACAATCAAATCCTTAAACTTTAATTTGATCAAAGTTTGTTCGATCAACCCCTGGACTTTGTTAATGATTGCAATTAACCCCTGGACTTTGTTAATGATTGCAATTAACCCCTGGACTGAACAAAACAATAGATGGTTGATTGCAACACCTAAGAAAGTGCTTTAAGTACAGCGGGATGATTTATCTAATTTGAAGTTTAAGAGTGTGATTGCAACAATTAGTGGGTTGTTTCATCAAATTAAAAGTTCTCTGGTGTGATTGTAACAAACTCCAAAGTTTAAGGATAGTTCGTGCAATTTTCCATTAAAAAAACATTGACACAGTTAAAGAAATGCAGACAATTTAAAAACATTGAGACGATTATGAATTCCACAACCTTTATTTTCGTATGCTAATCTGTAACTTGGTAAACGTTCTATCATTTTTCTGATTTGTGAGAATGTTATTTCACAATGAAATTATGCTAAACTGTAGGTCTTGAAATTTTTAATGGAACGAAATAGCGTCAACGCCCTTCATGGTCAGGTGACCATTGGAACTCTTATTCTTCAGGTATAAAGCTGATTCCTCTTCCAACACTTAGATATTACTAGTTAGTGATGGCTTGGTTATGTGGTACCCAACATATTGGCCTGTATTAGAAGTTTTTCCCTAGGTGTGTTTGTGTTTTTAATAAATGTCATTAGCTTACAAGCAACATGTTAATGAGATTTTTTTTTGGCTCATTATGCACCACCAGGATTGTGCTGTAGGCTTGCTGTTTGCTCTCCTTCCAATTCTTGGTGGTACCTCTGGTGTTCTTCAAGGAGTTCTGTCCATGACTAAGTCGTAAGAATAGCTGCCGTCTGTATATGTGCATGAGGATTCTTATTTACGAGGTTTTCTTTAGTTAAATAAGTGAAGTATCTAGCATAACTAAAAATACTTTTCCTGCATTATGGCATTAGATCTGAAAACGTAACATAGTTGGTGTATGGACTACAATCCAGGCTTCTCTTTTCATTCAATTTTCTAGTTGTCCGATTAGCCAACTTGGAATATTTTGAGAATACACTTTTCATTCAACCAAAACTGATACTTCCCAGCTAATTTCTTCTTTTCCAGGTTGGTGGTCTTGATTACCTTTTTGATTTTTTTGACAATATTATCTCGCACATGTGTGCCGTGGTTTCTTAAGCTTATGATTAGCCTATCATCTCAGGTAAGGGCAACATGTTCTTTGGCTGCTACAACTATTGGTTCATGTTCTGATCAAAATCTTTTCCACGCAGACTAATGAGCTCTATCAGTTGGCAGCAGTTGCATTCTGCTTACTTGTAGCCTGGGTTAGTTCCAATTCCTTTTCTCTATAAGAGACATGCAAAATCATCGACACAATTCCATCCACTCCTTGACCATAATTAGAGAGAACAAAGAAGTGGATTGACGATTAGGCTGACAATTAGGTTTTAATTGTTATAGGTTTTTTTATTATAAAACTTTGAAGTGATTGTTAATTGAATTTGAAATTTAAAAAATAAATAGAGAAAAAAGAGTTACATATCACCATTTTACTTAGATTTTTATAAATAAAAATAATTAAGAAAGCCCTCCACGCATGTGATTTGCTCGCCTGAAGGCTTCATATGCCTCGCCTTTCCGAGATGAGGCGCCAACATTGAGCCTGGAGCCTTTTTGTTAGCTGGGTTGTGCCGTTTGAGGCTTAAAACATTGCTCCATAGCATGAGGGAAGCAAACATTAATTTGTAGACACCTCCTGTGACTCCATTCTTTTGATGTCTCTCGATGCCTAGCCTAGAGATGGGCATGGTTACCCCGAGTATAGTGGAGCGACTCTCCGATTTCTCGGTTTCAAAAAAAAAAAAATTTAATGAAACATCTCAGTTGCATTAGTGATACCCTCCGAAGATGAGAGCCCTAAAAGGGTTAGTTCCGATTCCTAATGCTTAATTATAGAAACCATACATGTTTTTAGTATTATTTATTTGTTTGGATGGGATCTTGCTCTTTGGTGTCTTTGTCATCATCCCCTTTGTATGACCTTATTGATTGGTCTCCCCCTCTCTTTTGTTCTGTTTACTCCCCATGCGACCTGACCATGTTATCTACTTCCTTGAACTGCTTCTAAGAGTGAAGGTTGTCTCCACAGATCAACACGGGTCCTTTTAACATGCTTTGTACTCGCTCACATGCTTCTTAAGAAAATTTTCAGGAGGTTACCCAACCTAGGATTGGTGCAAGTTAAGCACGATTAGCTGTGGAGTTCCTACGATTGAGCCACAAAAAAGGAAGGTGCACCTTGTTGGTATAGATAGTACCAATCAATTCTTTAATTCTTTAAGCCTTTCTTAACCATGACTATCATATCCTCATAGTCATAATCTGTTTCATTTGAATGTGGTCTTGGTTCATTAGTGTACCTTTCTTAAACTCTGGCGTCACACCTTTTTTTTCATTAAAGCCAATAAGATATTACAATTGCGAATAAAGCCGTTGGGAAGGGCTTTATCTATAACAAACTTGGCATCACTGGTACATTTTTGGGTGTATATAAGTGCAGTACTGATTCATTTTTATAACTGTCTGTACAGTGCAGTGATAAACTTGGCTTAAGCCTTGAATTGGGTTCCTTTGCTGCGGGTGTGATGATATCAACTACTGATCTTGCTCAGCACACACTTGAACAGGTACGTACGGATTTTGAATGCGCTCTGTTTTTAAAGCCTGATGTTATTTCCTTTTATGCTGTGTAGAACAGCCGAAAATTTTCAAAGCTTTTGAAAACTCTAGTAAGCTTTCAGGTCTGAAATTATGCTGCACACATGTTTGACATAGAAAAAGGTCTAGAAACATTGTGGCTTGAAATTTCATTGATGAATAAAATCCTGCAGCATAGAACTTAGATTTGGTTCCTAGACTTTGAGCTGCATTCCATTTTAGTCCGTAGACTTTCAAATGTCCAATTTTAGTCCCTATACTTTTAAAAAGTTTAAAATTGGTCCCTATAATAAATTTGAAGTTAATATTAATGAAAATTGGTACATTAATGTCAACAATTTTAATACAAGCAAAGACAAGATGTGATCATATTTCTAAAATTTATAGAGTAAGATTGTAAGAAAAATTAACAAATATTTTTCAGTAAGGACCAATTTTAAGTTTTTTTGTGCAAGTTTAGGGATTGAAATTGAACATTTGAAAGTTTAAGGACCAAAATGGAACAAAGCTCAAGGTCTAGAGACTAAAATGGTATCTTAACCTAGAACTTATGATCTAGCTTTAAAATAGTTTTCTGTGGGTTGGACATGAAGCTCATTGATATATCTCACGTTCTAGATGTAATAAGTTTTCTGTAATAATTTTGGTTAGTCACAGAATTTTTTGCTAAACATAAACAACATGTTGACAATTAAATTTCTAGTCAGCTTCAAATACCATTAGGTCTATAGCATGTACTATACTATTTATGTAACGTTGTCATCTATTTTCCCTGAATATGTTTTAGCTGTCATGGAAATTGTTAATACCTTCGCTTGATTGGCTTGATTACCAGGTTGAGCCCATTCGCAACTTCTTTGCTGCTCTTTTTCTTGCCAGCATTGGCATGCTTATTCATGTTCATTTCCTATGGAACCACATTGATATTTTACTTGCTGCTGTAATATTGGTCATCCTTATAAAGACTGTAGTGGTTGCTACTGTTGTCAAGGGATTCGGGTACAACAACAAGACTTCACTTCTGGTGAGATGTGTTCTAACAAATCTGTTTCTTCACTTCTAGTTTTGTTCTTTTGTTTTTGTTTTTAAAATTAAGGGTGATGAAAGAGGCCTTAGATAATTTCATCTTATAGGTTGGGATGTCACTAGCTCAAATTGGGGAATTTGCTTTTGTCCTTCTAAGTCGTGCCTCCAATCTTCATCTTGTTGAGGTAGGTGCTTGAATTGTAAGCTTGTCTCTGATTGAGGTTTTGTTAGCATTGATATATATATATATATATATATATATATGTTTAAAAACCCATGCTTTCATTCTTGAAACTGTTGGCATTGATATTTTTTTTTTGGATAAGAAACAATTTCATTAACATATGAAATTAAGTATTACCTGGATAAGAGGGAGGCATTGATATCAACCGTCTCTAAACTTGAAATAAAGTTCCCACTTTGTTTTCTATTAGTTGTATTGACTTCTATTTAGGTAGTATGTTATGCATATCTGCTAGTTTTCTAGCGTGGATTTCTTTTCCATGTTTTCATGTCCAAACAGCCAAATGTACGAAAACTTATCTCCTTACGAGCAAATGAAACAAGTTGCAGATGGATAAAGGGCGCTTGCCCTGGTAATTGTCTATACTATTTCTTGCAAAGGGGAGAGATATAACTCGGTGGTGCCTTAACATTGTTGTATTGGAATTGAATCTCCCATATTCAACTTCTCTTTGGTTTTCTTTGTGGGGGAATGATGCATAGCTGCTTTATCAATGAATGCAATTAGCTTCATTAGGAATATCTATGAGAGATCGGTTTGACGCAGGCTTGGAGCGCACAAATACAGATCATGGAAAGGAAACCCAGCACTTCAATTGATTCTCTATCATACAGATGGTGACTGAAACCCAAGCCAAAGAGGAGAGGTTAGAAGATGGAAGAATTTAAGTCACAAAATGCAACTTCTTACCCGAAGATGATATAAACGTGGGTACAACTCACAAAGCGTTTCTCACACCCACCTGTTAAAAGTTCATCACTAGTCCAATAGAGTTTAGCCCAATAATTGTGAGAGCCTAAATTATTAAGAATAATAATTAGTCCACTTAAAGTATAACTCATTATCTAGAAGCTTCTTAACAAAGTGTAGAAGTATTTAGAATTTTAGAGTTATGTGGACATTTAAAGAATGTCTTAGAAAGTGGTAAGTATCTAGATATATTTAGGAACACTGTAGACAAATGTGTATTGTCTAGCCCATATTATAAATCCCCCTCCACCCCCACCATATTTTGTATCCAAGAGAAAAAGTAAAAAGTTGTAGTGTCTTACAAAGTGTCTTCAAAAGAGTCTTAGAGTGATTTTGTAGTGTTAGTCATAAACACTTGGTCTTGTAATCTCTTCTAAGTGGTCTTAATTTAAAGTGTTGGTGTTTCCCACAAAAGAGTTGTGTTCAACAATCTGGTATCAGAGCAAGGTTGTGATAGGTTATCGGATCTCTTGAAATTCTTAGTATGCTCTGTGGTTGCAGCTCTGACTGAGCTTCCACATCAGAAACGATTTCTTGAGATTGTTAGTGTGTGAGTTTCTTCGTGTCGTAAGTAGTTTGTGACTCTGCAAGTTTGGTGTGGAAAACTAGCTTGTTTGGTATTACTGAGGTACTGCCAACACGATGGGTGATCTCCAAGTCGTCGGAGGAATCAAGAAACTCAACAACAACAACTACAACACGTGGGCAACATGCATGATGTCCTACTTACAAGGACAAGACCTATGGGAGGTCGTTGGCGGGAGCGAAACTACGCCGCCAAAGGAGGATGCTAATGGCGCTTTGCGGATATAGAAAATCAAAGCAGGCAAAGCAATGTTTGCCTTGAAGACCACCGTAGAAGAAGAGATGTTGGAACACATTCGAGACAACAAAACCCCGAAAGAAGCATGAGACACGTTTGTGATGCTCTTCTCAAAGAAAAATGATACGAGGCTACAACTTTTGGAGAGAGCTATTATCAATCTCACAACGTAACATGACGATTGCTCAGTACTTCCACAAGGTCAAGTCGATCTGTCGGGAGATTACTAAACTAGATCCAAAGTCTGTCATTGGAGAAGCTTGGATGAAGAAGATCATCATCCACGGATTGAGACCGGAATATAGAAGTTTCGTTATAGCTGTTCAAGGATGGCCCACTCAACCATCACTTGTAGAGTTCGAAAATTTGCTAGCTAATCAAGAAGCCATGGCTATGCAAATGAGAGGCATCACACTAAAGAGTGAAGAAGAAGCACTCTACACCAGTAAAAGCCGAAGCAAATTTAAGCAACCATCCAAGGGTGGAAATGCTGACAAAAGAAGAGGTCATCAAGGAACCGTACAACCTTGGAGAGCTCAAAAGAATGAAAATAAGAGTTCTCAAGGAAAGAGGTGGCAAAAATGGCCACATGTCAAAGGATTGTTGGTCAAAGAAAAAGTCCGTTGAAAGCAATGCAGCAACTTCCAAAAATGAGATGGAAGATGAATGGGATGCTGAAATACTACATGTCTTTGAAGAAGACGAGCAAGCACCCATGGCAATGGTGGGAGAGCATGTCGATTACGAGAATGATTGGATCATTGATTCGGGATGCTCAAACCACATGAACGACGATCAAAGGGAATTCCAGGACAAGAAAGAGTACAACGAGATTCATGTAGTACGTACAACCAACAACACGACGATTGTACCTAAAGATGTAAGGGTTTATGAAGACATTAAAATATTTGAAGATCCAACAAGTGGATGCTACTATACCTCGAGAGATGTAATGTTTGAAGAAGCATTTTTGTGGTGGTCCTCAGATAAAAAAGTTTTACTAGACTCAAGCAACATTGAAGAAATTCTACAAGAAGAGACGGGAGAGCAAATTACATACATATGGTCAAGTGTGGATGAGTCTGAAGAACCAAACGACATTAATGTTGGTGAGCAAGAAGTAACTCAACTAAGCGAATTTAGAGAAAAGGAAATGCCAACTCCTCAACTTAGACAACCAAAAAGAATTCGAAAGTCAAATCCGAAGAATGCTAATGCAATTATTATAAAGCATAGTGTTAAAGAGTTGGAGCGTATGAAGAAGCATCAGAAAAGTCGACTTTGCAGAAGGTGATGAAGGAAAAACTGATAGGTTTGGAGCAAAGTCAAACTTGGGAAGTGGTGTCAAGACCAAGAGATATCAAACGCATTTCCTGCAATAAGGTTTACAAAATAAAGCATCGCCTGGGTGGATCAATCGAAAGATACAAGCCTCGCCTTGAAGCTCGAGGGTTCTCTCCACATGGTACGACGAATGGGGGCTAGTGCTGAGGGAGAGTGTTAAAAGTTCATCACTAGCCCAATGGAGTTTAGCCCAATAATTGTGAGAGCCTAAATTATTAAGAATGATAATTAGTCCACTTAAAGTATAACTCATTATCTAGAAACTTCTTAACAAAGTGTAGAAGTATTTAAAATTTTAGAGTTATGTGGACATTTAAAGAATGTCCTAGAAAGTGGTAAGTATCTAGATATATTTAGGAACACTGTAGACAAATGTGTATTGTCTAGCCCATATTATAAATACCCCTCCACCCCCACCATATTTTGTATCCAAGAGAAAAAGTAAAAAGTTGTAGTGTCCTACAAAGTGTCTTTAAAAGAGTCCTAGAGTGATTTTGTAGTGTTAGTCATAAACACTTGTCTTGTAATCTCTTTTAAGTGGTCTTAATATAAAGTGTTGGTGTTTCTCACGAAAGAGTTGTGTTCAACACCACCCACCAGTTTTCCCAAAAAATGAACACTCGTAGCTCTCCAACAAAACATCTAACCTTCAATAAATGGGAAGTTAAAGACAATTGTTTTCCCAAGATTTTTACGAGGACAACTATTGCCACCAGCCTCAAACCATTTGAAAGGTTGCAAGCCATTATACTCACAATAACCTTGTGCCACAAAGCATCAAGCTCCACAAAAAACTACCACAACCAGGCCACTAAACCTTCGTTACACGACTTCAAACTGCTAATTGTCTACAGTAAACTATTGAGTGGAAATATTTAGAAGGCAAAACCTAAGCTTTTTTTTTTTTTTTTAGTTTGTGAGTATCCATGCCATTTTATGCGCACCTTGACTATTTCTATGAGACATACCACCTGACCCTACAACGTTTGGATGTTAAGAAAACCTGTATGAAATTATTTCTTAGGTAGGTCGCCACTATGGATTGAATCCATCACCTCATAGATGCTCAAGGTCATCTGTGACCCCCATTGTGTCCTATACAATGTCATGGTGCTCAAAGGCTATAGGAAGATCGTTGACAGACCTTTGGTGGGGAAAGAACCCAAGCAAAAGAGAACAAACGGCTATGTTGTTGCCAACATTTCAAAAATCGTCTGAGGCGTAGCGAGGCGGAGAGAAAATGCCTCGAGGCTTAAGCCTCTCACAAGGGAAAATTGAGGCGGCCGCCTCATAAGAGAAAGGCGTACGCCTCTCTGTCTATTGCCTTTTGTTATCAATTTTGGGTCTGGAAGTTTAACTTAAATGTAAAATCTTTTTACCTAGACAGTGGGCCATTTAAATAGGCCCAAATTACATTTTAAAAATTACTTATTGGTTGACCTAAAAGTAAAAGAACTTACGGCTGAAGACAAAAGGTAAAAAAAAATTCTCAAACTTTTCTATTGATAGTCTTAAAGAAGGAGAAGATCCATTGATAGTCGATGATGTGCCATCTGATGATGAGTGGATTGTGGACCAGAATAT
>JBBMKA010000009.1:1977017-1994668 GCA_037833695.1 Sechiopsis laciniata | reverse complement strand
ATTTTTTTTAGAAACAAGAAACAGAAATAGTTATCAAATACATTCTTGTTTTTTGTTCTAAATAAAAACAAGAACAAGAAACAAGAATTAGGAACAAGAAACAAGAAAAGAGAACGTTATCAAACGGGCCCTTACTAACTACTCTTCAAAAAATCACATCCAAGCGAGTTACTTATCTACTCAACATAACTCTTTATTTTTAATCACTCATTTCTAATAATCATTTCTAACTACTTAAAATAATGTCACATTTCTAAACATTAATTTTTAATCATTTCTTTTTTAATTATTTAAAATAATTCATTTTTAACTACTTTTAATCCTAACGAAAAGATGTCAAAGAACGGACATTGTTTCCACACAGGTCACATTCACAACATAGGATCTTTACCATTGGTTTTTGTTTTGGTGGGGGAACCTTTTGCTTTTTCTAAACCCATTTGCTTTCTGGTTCAATTATATTCTCTTAGTTCCTACGTCTTCCATTTAGGTCCTATTTCATCTTTATACTTTTGTCATGTTTTGATATATCTTCCATGTTCTTTTGTTAAAGTTTGCTTAATATTGAAGAATAATGAACAAATCCTATTATCTGACCAACTATTTGTAGTTGGACTTGAAAAAAAAGAAAAAAAAATAAAGAAAAAAAATATATCAATCTGACTTGAATAGAAAGTTAGAATTTAATCTCCTATTAAATTTTAATTCTTATGAAAAAAAGTTAGAATTGAGCTTTTTAAAACTAGAATTTACTTTCTGCAGTTTATGATGACTATTCATGTGAAAATAATGTAATTTTTTTTTGTCAAATCAATCATAACTTATATCTTTATTCTTGTCACATGAATAATTATTTTTTATATATGTAATAATTATTTTTTATATATGTAATTCGCTAATAATTATGAATGATGAGTACTATTTTTTAGGTTTCATCAAATCAATGAGATAAAATTCTAGTTCTTAAAACTATATGAACTAATTTATAGTTGTTTCCTAACGAGATAGACGAGCGTAAGCTACTAGACCACGCTGATTAAGATTACAAACGATGCAATTTAAAAGATCAAGTCAAGTACGCTTTATTGCTCAAAGCAATCAAAAGAGTTACATGGATGTTAGGCGACGAGAGCACCGATGCAAGGAACTTAGAGATTTTGCTATAAGGGAAAGTTTGAGCCTCAAATCTGTAAGGTCATTTGAGATCCTAAAAAGGACCAGTCTTGTGACTTATCGGTTGGCATTGTCATCATCGCTATCTACAGTGCACGACATATTCTGTGTCCATGCTACACCGGTATGCAGTGGACCCATCTCACCTAAAAGACCTTGAGCCATTGGAGCTTATTAAAGATTTGAGCTACTAGAAGAAGTCGATGCAGATTTTAGCTTTAAAACGAAAGACTATACACAACAAGATAAACCTTGTTAAGGTTTTGTGGCAAAATCAACAAGTGGAAGAGGCAACTTCCAAGCGAGAGGAAGGCATGCAAAGATTAAAGAACTTTTAAGGATGAAGGTTTCTTAAAGAATTAGTAGAAATTAACTTTGATTCATCCAATCTAATGGTTTTTCAACTAATAAGACTTGTTGAGTGAAACTCTATATACTAGGATGTGTTTGGGGCAAGGAGAATAGTAATGACTAAGGGGGGAATGGTAATAAAGAGAAATATAGAGAGGAGAACGATTATGATGGAAATGATTATTTGTATTTGGAGTAAAAGTAATGATTATATAGAGAATAAAAAGAGAGAGATGAGATAAAAGTAATGATTATGAAAAAAATAATGATGTGATAAAAGTAATGATTATGATGAAAATGATTATTTGTATTTGAGATAAAAGTAATGATTATAAAAAAAATAAAATAATGAATATGATGTGAGTGAAAAATAATGATGTGATGTATAAAAAGTTGTTGGAGATAGAATAAAAAATAATTAAGGGGGGAATAAAAAAAATGATTTTTGGAAAATGTGATTATTGAGGAAATGATTCTCAGTAGCCCAAATACAGAAAATCATCTCCATTCCATTCTTGGTGGCTCAAACACCCCCTTAAGATAGTTTCACTATTGTTAGGTTGCATGGGCAAGCCAATAATAAAAATATATAATAATAATAATAATAATAAAAAGAGAGAGATGATATAGATTAACCTTGATCTTTTTGTGCTTTACAACTAATAAGAGACCTTAAAACTGTCTAAATTCTTTTCTTTAAAAAAAATACTAAAAAAAAACCTTATCTTTCAACTTCTATTTTCATATAAATAACTAAAGGTACAATATAGCTTATTTGTCACATCTAAAAAACAGATCACCTTAATTCTAATTCCTCTGCTTGAGAAATCAATAAAACAACTTAGAAGCCCCTTTTCAAAAAAAAAAAAAAAAAAAAAAAAAACGGACACACATTAATCAACGAATAATGAATTTCTTACTTTGTCGCTAGTTTATGTGGACTAAAAATATAATTTGTCGTTTTTTTTTTCCAAAAACTATTTCCAAAAAGAAGAAAAAATACATTACATCATTGATCATGATCTGAATTCAGAACTGATAATGTGCAATGTACAAGCATTATGCATATTTCTTGTCACAATTCTTGAATATTTTTAGAGCAGTGACAAAGTGCCAGTAGCATTATTGCTCCCTTTTTTTTATATAAATAAAAAAAGTTTATTATATTCTTATATCCAAGTATAATTCCGGCAGAAAAGCAAATTGTTTGAATGATGGTAGGTTAAAGAATTGTTACTTTCAACATCATGGGGTATATAAAATGACATTATTATATAAAGTTTGTGTCTTCTCAATTCCATAAGGGGTATTATTTTTAATCATTTCTTTTTTTCTATATGTTGAAAGGAAAGAAGATTTTTTAAATATATATAACTGTGATGCAATTGAAAAAGATTGTTGTCTAGAGGGAATTTTCCTTCTTTTTAAGCATCTTTCAAAGTCAGAGGTTGTGAACTTTGAAAGATTGTTTTGGATTTCTTAGTACCTTGGTCAAGCTGAGGAGTTTCTTTCAGCCTTTCATTTCCATTTTCAGAGAGCTGACCTGCAAATTCAAGAGAAAAATTTATGGTAAAAAAGAGAAAGAGACAAAATTTTGAAAGTCCATTCACATTTTTTTGTGGCTATTACCAAGAAATTGTCCACAGCTCTGCAGATATGTATTCTCAATAAGAGATTCATATGTAATTTCTAATGGGGAGATAGAAGAGAATATGCCATCTGTTTATCATGAAGAAGTCTAATAGTCAAACCTGTTTGGTAGAATAGCTAAAATTTTCTTCTTTTCTTCTTCAGCCCTTATTCAAATGAAATGAGAAAATTGGTCCAAAATGAACAAGACTGTAAACTTATACAATTGGTTTAGAAAGTATTTTTTCCTACTACTTCATTCAAATAAATTTTGATACATACAAAAGAAAAACGAATATAGAGATGAATAACATGTTTGAAACTGTAAGTGTTTTGGAATAGTCCTGCCCTTTTTAGTTTTGTTGAACATAACAAAAGTAATATTCTAGATCGTCGATACGTGCTAATTATCAGCATTATGGGTTGAATAACAAAAGTAATATGGTCATTTCAGTATCACTTTTAAACATGTCTGAAGAGCACAAAAGAGGGTCGGGAAACATGAGGATTAAATTTTTTTTTTTTTTTTGCGTGCATCTCGACTATTGTGATAGAACATGCCACTTGACCCTACAACATTTAGATGCTAAGAAAACCCGTAAGAAATTAATTTTAAAGTAGATGACCAACATAAATTGAATTCATCACTTCTCAATTCTCCAAAGTGACCACTAGGCTACTGTCAATTGACTTTTTTATTTTTAATGTAATGAGTTCAATTAAAAACAGTAAAAATACAAATGTCACATGGCTTTTGAATAGCCCACTAAACTAGGTAACAATATCTTGTGGAGTCGAATAGTAAACGTGCAGTTGGGCAAAAATGTGCAAATGACTGCAACACTAAAAAAACAATTAACATCCGCAACCTCAAGTGCAAGTTTTTTTCTTCTTCTTTTTAGGTTCAGAAACAAGGTGTAGAGTAATTTGTAAGCGTGCTTGGGGAGGGAAAAGAGGTTATAACCAGAGAGGTGAGCACAATCTTACTTAAGAAGAGCCAGTCCATAGTCTGAATTTGCATATGCCCCGACGATTTTGTTCAAAGGAGGCACGAATTGACTGAATCATGGAACGAACCGAAGGTATATGAGCCAATTTTTCATGTTGTTCCTGCAAGAATGATACACATTAGTTTGTGATTGTATTTAGGAGAGATAGAGAGATAGAGAGATTTGCAATACCACTTCCTCTAGACGTTCTTCCAACCCTTTAGAATTTGTATCAGTAGGCATGAATACCTTCCTGTAAGCAGATCTCAAGCCATTGATCTGGATCCTTGCACAAAAATATATGATAAACCATTTCATATAAATAAATAAATAAATAAATAAATATATATATATATATATATATATAATTTGTAAATCATTCTGATAAAATTCCATAAATTGCGACCTCTTCCACCGTGAATCCATTGCGCCTAAGTCCCTCTAGATTCAAACCACGAAGTTCTGGTTTTTCTCCCGCCACCATCAAGTATTTGGGGACATCTTGTGAAACCTTCAAGCATGGAATGTAATAAAATGAAATCAGGTTTGCAAATATTTTTATGGATTGTTCTTAACAAAATAAATTCAAATAGGTTCAACGTTCAAGTAAACATCCGACCAAATTAGTTTGCAATCAGGAGATCAGCATGCTAAATACATGGCTACAAAGTTACTAAATCATTTTTTGTTTGTTTGTATCAATGAGTGTCCAGACTAACTTGTACACACCTCAACAAACCTCACGTAGGATAATAAATCCTACCCCCCAAAGCTCACACTCACAACTATAACCATCAAAGTTACAAGATAGTATGTAATAGTTTACCCCCTTCTGACAAGTCCATAAATTACTCAAAAGTTGACGGTGACTAAATATTGAAATCCACGATTGAGTTCATTCATGCTCAAGCATTCAACACATGTTCCTAACAAAAAATTAGTGTAGAGTAACAAAGACAATAAGATGAAAACGAGAATACCAACGAGCCCGCAGCCACAAATGAGAAAGAACCAACATGACAGAATTGATGAACCGCAGTGGCACCTGCTGTGTGAACATAGTCCTACAATGAGAGTACTTAAATTAACATAATATCAAATACAGCTTTAACCACGCTAGATAATGATTAAAAGATATCTAACCTCCACCACAACATGGCCGGCTAGAAGTGTATTATTTGCAAAAATATTGTTGTCACCAATCTTGCAATCATGAGCAATATGACAGGATCCCATTATGAGATTGTTATCACCAATAGCCTGATTTCATATGATCATATCCCAGGATTAAAAAAAAAAAAAAAGAGTCTATGTACCATAACATAGATTCTAACAATCAAAGAAAATTTGAAGAATCTTCAGACCAATTTGATCTTACCGTCACATCACTTGACTTTGAAGATCGGTGGATTGATGAATGTTCTCTTATGTCATTGTTATCTCCAATATCAAGGAAGCATTCATCCCCTGGCTAAAACATGAAAATAATGTCATGTTGAGAGCAACTATATCCTTTTTAGAGTCACCATGGGTTCTCATAACAATATCTAAGCTATGCCCATAATAGCGATCATGACCCACAGGAATGGATGCATATGTGTTAATGATAACATTAAAATTAAATCAATGAAGTTTAATAATCTGTTAACACCTATTTATAAGCAGAGCCAGAAAAAGATCCCCATTTTACAAAAACTGAAGAACATTCTCCAGGATAATAATGATATTACAGGAAAGAACACTCAACGGGCAAAGAAGAAAAACTATAGCCTATAAGTATGAGGAGAGAAACATTAAAACTGCTTATTAGCATTGATTTAATTTAATCCACCTATTGCAAGGTAGAAAGAAGCAACAACCCAGAAAATGAAAAATATATAACAGAAAAAATGATCGAGAAATGCAGAATATAAAGATATGAGAACCATCTGCACTGACTTTAGTTCAACTCAGAATTGGATAAATGAGTTTACCTAACCCTAGAGTTGATTATTATATGCATTCAGCTTCCACAAAATGATGTTGCCAACCACTACATGAGGCAAGAACATCAGAACATGATCTATTTAATAACACAGCTTTATGCTAAAAACTACTGAGAAGTTAACTTACTTGTCAGCATCATTGTCTATGATGCCGTTGATTCTACCTCATTTGATCAAATTCATTTTCTTAAGAAACGGTAATATGGTGCACAAGTTAGCTAAAATAAACAAATAAACAGAGCACTAACTGAATATAATTAAAATTAAATATGGCACTTTGCATCTATCCAACTAAGAATTCTGAAAATGCAAGTAAAGATTGAAATATCAACCTTGTATTTCATGTCTTGGCATCTAATGCCAACCACTGCATGGTGGCCAATTATGTTATCGCACCCAATGATCGTACGACCAGGAATGTCCTCGCCAACTACAGCGCCACTGCCTGACCATGTTTTGCAATATAAACACGATAAGATAAGTTGTTAATTCACCCTTAACATCTACGAAAGATGACTGGTAAAACTCTAACTCACGTCATCAAGACACATCGATCCCCTAGTTCTGTACAGCCAAAAATGTGGCTCCCAGGATACAATTGACAACCATTTCCCAGCTTCGCAGAGGCTCCCACAGTACAGAATGGACCAATATATCCATCCTGCTACATAAGGAAGATCGATCAATTGAATTATTTACAAACCAACAGCAAAAATGAAAACCTGTCCTCAAATTCACCATTTGACTACTAAGTTCTTATAGTGCGCTTGACTTCTAAGTTCTAAGAAGGCCATCCATTATATTATAAATTATATAATTCCTATTCATATAGATTTTTTTATTCCTTGGAATGTAAATATACTATTCTCTTCGCAAAAAAAAAAAAACTATATTCTTTAGAAATTTTTCCCAACCTATACATCGTCGAAATTTTACTAAATTATTCAAGACAACAAATATACCATTTAAAATAAAGAATTATGATGTATAAAACATGCGACTACATGAAACAATAAAGTTAAAATCAACATCAGAATTCACGCACAAAACTTATACTTTTATATGCATTTTACATGTTAATATGAGATATGCTTATAAAATATGTAAATGTAATGCATCTTCACTATATATAAGAGAGGATATTTATGCAATTTTGGATTGATTAGTCATTAACATGGATAAATATGATAATGTGGCCTCGTGGTCAAGAGGACCTTATATAACCTAGGAAGCATGGATACTTCTATTTTGACAACGTATCCGTGTCGTACTCGTGTCTGACACCGATACTTCCGGACACTCTTCGAACCCCGTGTCCGACACTCGAAATTCCCTGTCCTCCTTTATTATTATTATTTTAAAATTTGGACACTTCACGGACACATTAAGAATACTTCATGGTCACTCCATTTAAGATTTATTTGTTTCAAATTGTCGATAACACGACAACGGGTAGTATTGGTAGAGGCGATTGACGATGACATCCATCGAAGATAGATTGACTAAAATAGAAAAATGAAAGAAAAAGAGAAAATAGAATGGAAAGAAATAAAAAAGGTAAAAACTAAAATATTTTGAGATTGTTAAGGGTAGGCATCGAAAGAATGGTGAGATTTTGTTTTTAATTGGGTTTAAATGGGGACTCATATAACTAACTACTTAGGTTAAATTCAATTTTCATGTTCATTCATGTTTGAATTATTTTTTATAGTTGGTAAAAAAAAAACTAAAATATTTTAGATTTGATCTTTTAATAGTATATCATAAAATAATAATAATACATAACGTGTCCTCGATGTATCCGTATCCTGCATTTTTTAATAATGGCGTGTCTACGTGTCCGTATCGTGTCGTATCCGTATCTTGTGTCCGTGTCCGTGCTTCTTAGTATATAACTAAGGGGTGATGGGTTGAAGTGGTTACCTAGCAATTGAATTAATCTACCCAGTACAAACATTTCTGCCTTATCCATTCCTATGCATTTCAAATACAACACATACCACAATCAAGGAAAATAATCACATGAACGGTTCAATAAATTTTTTTCAAATCCGATGGAATCCTCATTCAAGCGATGCACTGCACTCAGTAATTAATAACAAAGTAACTGCAATTTAGCACTAATAAGAGACACAAACACCTAGAAACTAAACATTAACAGAATCATGAACACATGAAAAAGTAACCATGGCTTCAATTAAACGGAATCAAATTAGCATCAGAATACGATTAAACACAGCAGAAAATGACCTCGCCTATTACAGCATTCGGATGTACGACAGCAGTTGGATGGATGAACGTAGAGCTTCTTCGAATGGTAGTTTCCGATCCTGCGTCTCCCGAAACGCCTGCAACATAGAAAAAGAAAACCTAAAAAACTTGATACAAAGCAAAGAGAGGAAGCAATCAGAACGTTGAAGAGACGAACAAGTTGATGAGCGGCGGAGATGATCGAGGAAGCAAAACGAGCGTTTAGGTCGGAAAAGCAACTTCATCGGCCGAAAATTGAGAGTGGCGGAGGAAGTATTGACTCTTCTTTGACAAATATCGATCGCCGGAGACTGGAGATTAGGCGGTGATTTACGACCCGACGCCGTGTTCGTAAGATCGGCGTCAAGATCTTTCTCCCGCTAAATTATTTCCGTTGAATGAAACCCGCGTGCTTTAAAAAGTGTCTCATGTCTATTATCTTTTTTTTTTTTTTTTTGACAATTCTCACGTCTATTATCTAGTTCAGTTTTTATTTGGTAATTTGTTAGTAAATATCAAATTCTAGAATCCATTATTAATTATATGAAGTCTATCCATTTTTCTTGATTTACTTAATTAATATTTTTTAATTTTGTGAATATCAATTTATGATGATTAAACTGTTTAGTTATATTTGAATTTTTCTTAAAATTCTGACATCTCTAAAGGATTTTTTTTTTTTTTTTTTTTTGCTACTCATAAAAAAAATCCTCTTAATTTTGTATTTAATATTATGAGGAAAAAAAATTCTATTTTTTAAACAAAAAATAAATGTATTCAATAGGCCTTTCACATGTTTCTTTTAATAAATCGATCTCTTTAAATATAAAATTGAATTTTATATTTAATAACACAACTTTTAGTCTAATAATAGGTCCATGTAAAAATCAGAATGGATAATTAAAAGGCTAAATATTTTATAGTTCTTGATATTTGTCTTTTTTTTTTCAATTTAACACCATTTATTTGAATATTTTTCAATTTAAGATGAACTGATGATAAGCATAACACGTTGACATAAATTTAGAAGAAAAAAAATCAATAAGAGTTTCTAATCCCTACTAACTAAAAAAAAAAAAATCATAGATATTTTCTGTTAATCAATGGCAATTCACCAAGTAAATTTCATCAACCAATTTTGATATTCACCAACAAAAAAAATAAGACTATTAACACATAGTGACTGAATTACAAAAGAAACTCAAACATTTGGAATTAACATATATCTAGCCTAATTAAAATATCATACAAGTATCCATTTTTATTTGGAACTAATTCAAGCAAAATCTAGACATTTTTATGGTACAAAACACTTTGATCCTTATATTTACATTAACACCAAATTCATCGATAAAGCTATAATGCCCACTAAAAGAATGTGGTTAAAAAGCTGGTTTTGCAAAGTGGCTTTCCTTTCATCAAACTCTTTTCTCATGGCACTTGCTTTTTCCTCAATAGCTATGTTACTGTTGATTTCAAAGCATATACTTTTACAACTCTCCAGAAGACATGGCATTGGCTGCTGGTTTATAAAACGATGTCGCCCTCCAAAACCCGAAGCACCTACAACAAGCATATCGCCCGAGACGTCGTTAAAGGATGGTATAAACACTTCGATATGGGAGTTTAGTTTTAGAGTGATTGTGTGTGTGTGTGTTTTGGTTGTGATACTGGCTTAAAGGATTGCACAGTTCAGGAAATTTTGGGATTGCTCGAACTGTACCTGAGACATGCGCGGTCGTACATATGGATTGTGCTTGATGCACAAGGAAGCACATTTTAGCATCCGGTGAACTTCCTCATCCGAGTAACAGTTCATCAAGCATGGGTCGACCAGTTCGGAGATCGCATTTTTTCGCAACAGGTTTCGTGCCTGATCCAAACATGAAACACAATCAAAACGTATCAGAAAACATGTGAATTCTAATGAGAAAACAGGAATGCCTTTTAAGAATGGACAAGACATCTAGTTATAGTCCAATGGATTAACTAATTTCGCCAATTACGAAACTGACTTACCCATTCGGTGAGGCACTGCTGGCCCTTGGGACGATTAAGATCGATTGCTTTGCGTCCAGTCACGAGTTCCAGCAAAACAACGCCAAATGAGTATGTATCGGCTTTCTCTGTGATTTGACCACTCTGTGCATACTCTGGAGCCAGGTAGCTAAGCAAGCAAAGTATTTGCAATTTAATTTTTCTGATTTCTAGTTGGTGTAAACATGGATGAAATAACAGAATTGAAATGGTTACCCAAATCTCCCAAGGATTCTGGTTTCTACTGCTAAGTCGCCATCCGGCTGCCACCTTGCCAGCCCAAAATCTCCGACCTATAACTCGAAAACAAAGTAGCACATCATTTACTCGAATTACTAACCAAAAAAACCCGAAATGGAAATAATTTGAAAATGTTCTTATTTGACAGAGACAATGCTCGTACATCAAAGATATGGATTGTTTGGATTGAAATGAACAGAAAAATTCTTATACCAACACAAAAATGTAAATGCATCTTAAAATAAATTGGATTTTCTTTGGTTTCCTTCCGTAGGATAACTCGTGGCTGGTTTAGCCAACTTTATAAATCTTTAGTCTCAATTGAAATGTTGATTCTTATATCAAATATCACGCACATCAAGGGATTAGGAGGATATGAGAGCATTGACTCACTAGTGGTTCGAATTCATGAGTAAGGAGGATATTGTTCGGGCGGATATCACGGTGCACAATACAGCCCACTCTACATTCTTCGTGAAGGTACCTCAAACCCCGAGCAGCTCCTACTGCAATCTTTTGTCGTGCAGACCATTTCAGTGGATCACGATTTCGTCCTGCAAAGATTGACCACAGCAGTTAACATGGATGGGTACAGGTAATCGAATTAAACGTGATGCATTAGAACAAGAAAACAATCTCCAGTAAACAAAGATGGCACAAACTTGAAAGAGAGAGGTTTTTAATAAACAAAGAAGCTACAAACTGAAAGATTGTTTGGGTTCCTTGTGTGCTTTTGAGTGTATTTACAAATTGCAGGCTATTTTTTTGTTTTCTTTTTTTTTTTGAAACCATGAAATTGAAGTTCTACTATATTCGGGGTAACTACGCCCGTTCTTAGGCCAAGCACCAAAGACAGGAGATGTCTACAAATTAATATTACAAGTAAGTCTAAATCGAGAACTTTGAGGGGAGCACACCTTCAAAGTCCACGCTTCGACCACAGCACCACCACTTCGGCAGGCTATTGGAATGCAATCAATACAACAAGGTCTTTTGAGATAGGACATTACCATAAAGATGGGAATCAAGAGATCCATTGCAAATATATTCATAAACAAGCAGCCTTCTTCCACCCTCCACACAAAATCCAATGAGCATCACGACGTTTCGATGTTGGGCACAACTTAAAACCTCGACTTCTGAACAAAATTCTCGATCTCCCTGGGTACTAGCCAGTTTATACTGCTTGACAGCAACAACTTGTCCATCTGGTAAGACGCCTCGGTGTACAGAACCATATCCACCCTCAGCCAAAAAATTTGTTTGTGCAAATCCACTTGTAGCAACTTCAAGCTCTGCATAAGTGAACCATCTAGGAGGGTTCCCAAATGCAGGGGCCTTGTGTTGACACATAGAACACAGAGGAGGAGGGCCTAGAGGTGCTTTTCTAGATAATGAAACCGTGCTCCTTATGTTTCTGCTCGAGCTAATATCGGTATGTCGATTCACCGCATCATTGCTAGGTTCTAGAGAAAGAGACGACGTTTTCTTGATCGAACCTTGACGTATTGAAGCTGGAGGTTTATGACGAGTATTTTGTGATTCTTCAATTGTGTGTTGCTGGAATTTACGCCTGGAACTTACAACATCAATCATACAACGCTGGAAATATGAAACTGGGGGAGTTTGTTTTTCGCTCTCAGAATCACCTTCGGATCCAGACAACCTCCCTCCTTCGACTGCTGTTCTGGGTTCATTTCTTAAGCTGCCACAGAACCCAGAGAAAAAAGATGAACTGCCAACGTCCGAGCCCGAAATCGACGATGTTCCAGCATCAGTCCCGGTAAGAGGAGAGTCTACATCAGGAGTACTGAAAGGAGTAACATCAGGAGCCCTAAAATTGGAGGATTCATCAAAATAGCTTTTAAGACACTTCTGAGGAACACCTAATTCATGTGATGATATCCAAGGTTCTCTAGAACTCATTTTAGGGGATTCCATCAAATTCAAACGAAGAACCTTAGGCTGAGATTTCTTCATAAGAACAACATTGCATTGCAGCTCTTCTAAACAGTTTTTCCTTTCATCTTTCAAGTGTCTGTCCATAATTGTGAAACATCAAGAATGAGCAAATGGGAAGCAAAACAAAAGAGAAGGAAAAGCTATAAAAGTACTCAACGAAGACTCCAAATTCATCGAAAAAAACACATGATATGTCATTGCATATGCCTAAAATGCACATAGTTCATATGAATGGATGCCTATAATAGAGACAATTTTTACATATATGATAGATCTATTACTTGTCCAGTATCACCCAGTTTGATTGAGCTTTCTTAGCTTCAGTAGCCACCATACCCCGACCCAGACCTGAAAGAACTTTGATCCTAACTTTTATCTGCAAAAAAAAAAATCCAAGACTTTGAGAATTTGCAAGGAGCAAAGATTAAAAACCACTCTGGAAACTAGCTATAGAACAGACCTTAAACGGGTCATATGCACCATGAAGCTGATGTACCATTTGAGAACATGAATGCACAATGTCATCCTTCTGATCTGAAAGGGTTCCTGATGTAATTCTCAGATGACCGATCGCACAGTCGCTGGTTAATCGGGAAAATCCTCGCATCCATTTACCTATAAAGATAAAAAAAAAAATTAAAAAAAAAAAAAAAAAAAATCCATCAGAACTAAGTCAGAGGGCAAGATAACACTAACTAAAAAACAGAAAGAACAACAATTGTACTGAACTTGAATAGTTGAACTCAATAAATTGGTCAACCAGATATTTTCCTATTGGTTGCCTTGACATCGAATGTTGTAGAATCAGGCGGTAGTCTGAATAGTTGAGGTGCACCAAAGCTGGCCGGGAGACTCACGGATATAAAAAAATATATATACTGTTTTTTGCCATTATCATCAACAGAATGATAGTTTAACTGAAAATTTTAGGAAAATCCTCTCAAACAGAGCCATATGAAAATCCTATCCCATTTTAACTAAAGATCCTCATGTTTTAGGTAATAATCTGTTCTTGTACATTAGATTCAGAGGAATTCCAAGAATTATCAAGCTCCCAACAGATTAAATGTCATTCAAAACATAAAGTAGCAGGAGAACATTTAATAGTCCCAAAAGAAACCATGACTATAACTCGAAATAAATGCAGAGACAAACATTTATTTCTCAGACACAAATCCACCTCTTCTCACTAGACATCATCAATACAATCAAAACGTGTCTAAAAACTAAGAATTGCCATTTGGGACAGAAACTTCCACAAAAATACAAGTCACAAAAAAGGAATAGAATCTTACTTGAGTGTTGAGAAGGGATAATCACAAGAAGCTTAATACGATCTCCAGGCTGAACAACATGAGTCAAAGCCCAAACCAAAGCAGCCTTAGAAACCTCCTTAGAGGTGGCTTTAATGGCGACCACCACCACTTTGCCACCCACATCAAGATGATCCTTCTCCATTAAAAAAAAAAATAAAAATAAAAAAATAAAAAAAAAATCCCTTCAAAATTTCCACAAACTCAGTTCAATTCCCAATCTTCTAGGATCCAATCTCCAAACCCATGTCAGAAATCTCCACTAAAGAAGGCCCTGTAATGAAAACCCTTGAAAAAGAAACCGACACTGAGCACAGAAAAACAAAAACAATAAAAGGGCAATCCGTATTCACAATTTCCAGCAATGAGGCTGTGAAATCAGCGATGGAAATGCTCAGAAATCGATGTGCTTTTGCTCTGTGCTTTGCGAAATGGGAAAAAAAAAAAAGAAAAAAAAAAGGAGATTAAAGAAGAAAGTAGTGTGAGTGCGGAACCCACTTTTTACATGTGAAATTCACGCTGCCCCACAAACTTTAGCTGGTAAAATTGAGCCAATTTCTGACCCATTTGGCCATTTTTTTTGTTCTTCAAGCTGTGAGGGTCAAACAATCAAAATGGCTTTTGGCTTGGCCTAGTGAGAAGCATATTCTCATTCTTGAGAGTAAATGGTGAATGAAAATGGTTAGAGAATATTTCTTTTATGGACGTTTTTAGTCTATAGACCATTTTTCTTTCATAATCATTATTTATTTTCTCATAAACATTTTTCATCTTTCATACGGGTTAAGAGATGACAATCAAATTTTCATAATTTTTAACATAAATTTTTATGACTTTATTTTTTGTTTTAGTAAAATGTATCATATTAATAAAAATGTTTGTCTTTCGTTATAAACTATATTTTATTTGTACTTTTAACTGTTTTTGCCTCGAATAAAGTATCACATCGAAAGTCTCTCTCTTTGAATAGTCATTTTTCGAACTACACTTGAGTATATCTTAAATCAAACCACGAAAACAAAATACCATATTGAACATTCCTCTTTAAATAAGCATTTTTCGAATTACATTTGAGTATACTTAACTCAAACCATGAATCTTGACATGGTTAAGTTAGAAGTACCGCTCTGATATCACTTGTTAAAGGATGACAATTGACTAATTCTACTTAGATCTCTACATTTGTATCATATTGTTCAGTTTAAACATAAGTCATCATAATTTTAATTTTAATTTTTCTCAAAATATCTCATACTAATGAAAATTTTTGTTCACCCTTATAAACCTTCGTATCACTAATTAAATCAATGTATAACTATAGTTTGTATTCTCAACAATACCAACTATTTTGTTTTCTTCATAGTTATTATGTGCACCCCAAGTACAAAATTTTTCTCCTAATTATTATCTTCCTTTGAAACACTATTTTTCCATAATCATTTCATTCGTACTAAACAAATATAGTCATTGTGTTTATTGATTTTTATCTTTTTTGTATTTTTGTCCATATTCTCATTTTCCATAATTATTCAAATTATCCTCGCCACAAACATCCTATATAAGGTCAAGACACAATTACATGACAAAACTGCCAAGTGTTGGGAGTAAGAACAAACAAAACGACACTAAAAGTGATCAGTTTAATTAAATTAATATGATAATTAAAAACTTATCGATGAATCCAGCAGCTAAGTTCCAAGCGGCGTTTCATCCCAACAAAATGAGTCCATTGACGTTGCTTTCTTCCTAAGAAATCCAAAAGCCAAAACAGTGCGCAAAGTTTTTTGTATTATTTTTTTCTCATTTTTTAAATCATTTTCATTGCTTTTTTTTTTTTTTTTTTTTTTTTCCCTTTTTTGTTTTTTTAACTGGCTTATTTCATTTTGTATGCTTTAAACTCGACAAAGGGTTGTTTGATTTCGAGTTTGTTCCTCACAAAATCTAAGCTTTATGGATCTTTTAGAACTAATTTAATGGAAATTTTGCACGACCAAAGAATGAACTCGAAAGCGATTAAAAAAAAACATCATCTCTTACGTTAATTTCAACAAAGTGGGGCTAAAATTCTATGAACAATTTAGTTTCAATAATTGTCCTAATTCAATAAAACCAAGCTTTATTAATACTAAAAAAACTCAATTAACGACCCCTGCAAACCAAACAATAGTATAAAAATCCCATTTTTTAATTATGTGGGAATATTTGAACTTCTATTTTTAGTTTTGGTCGATTCAATAATGACATATTGAGATAGATCTAAAACTTTATGCCAAAGGGCACAAATGTATATAGACTTAGATTACAAGTTTTGTAATTAACTTTCAAAACTTGTGCTTATATGGTCTTTGAACTTTAAAAAGTGTATAATACACCATAAAATTTATATATTGTATTTAATAAATGTTTAAACATTAAAAAATGTGTAATATATCTTTATTATTTTTTTAAACATTATTTTCTTTCTAATTTTATCTACATTAACTTACATAAACAAAGTCGGATATTTGTTATAAATCTAAATCTTACACCTTTACTAGGTATTTAAAAAGTGATAAACTACCCTAACTAGCTTAGCTCAACTTATGTAAATGTCTTTGTTTGGTTCAACAATATAATTTCTGTTTAGTTCAAACAAACTTTGTTTATTATATAATGAATATCCAAATCAACATATATACACTTCGACTATTTTTCACGGGATACTGCTTGATTTTACAATATTAAGATTTTAGAAAAATTTGTATGAAATTATTTTAAGTAAGTGATGCCATCATTCTTTTCTTTTTGAAATCGAAAAATCAAAACTTCACTGCATTATACTCAGTGTAAATATCGGGAAACATCATAAAAATGAAGACATGAAAAATGTTTACAAATTAACGTCACAACACACCTTCAAAAGTCAAATTTTCAACCATTGTAGCTCCCTTTGGAAACGACATCATAAATTAAATTTATAATCTTTATTTTTCAAAACTTTCTTAATTCCTAGCTCAAACTTATGTCATAACATGTCATCAAACTAATTGAACTCTACTTCTGCTACTATACAAAACTAGTCTCTTTTTTTTGTTGTTGAACATTTCAACTTATTTTTTTATGATGTATATTCGAACTTAATTGTTTATTTTTTCGACCACATATTATATATATAGTTTTTCTTTAGAATTAAAAAAAGAAAAAAGATACGTTTTTTGCAACAGGGAAAAGGTAGATTGACCGTAGAAAAATAAATTCCTCATGATTTCCAATAAATAAAAAAGATAGGTAAAAGAAATCATTTGCTTTGGAAAAGACAAGGTTAAGGAAAAAGACACCAAGCAAACAGACAGAGCATCATAAATGGGACAATAAAAAAGAAAGCTTTGAATTTAAGCTTTTTTGCGAGCTGCTGTATAGAGATGTCCATTTTCTCCGACCGGCCCCGGCCTCGCGGGGACCCGGCCCGAACGGGGCGGGGAATCCCCGGTAAGGCGGGGAACGGGGGAAAAAAATTCCCCATGGGCTAATCGGGGCCGGGGCCGGGGAATGTATTCCCCGTCCCCGATTCTCCGAACCCCGCCCCGTTTAATTTTATATATTTTTTTAATATTTTTTTCTATACTTTACCCCTTTAATTTTCAAATAAAATTATATTTGTTGATTAAATTATCTATTCATATGAATATTTTTGTTTAATAATTAACATTATAGTTGAAATTTATAGATATTTTCTAAAAAAA
>JBBMKA010000009.1:1952679-1976917 GCA_037833695.1 Sechiopsis laciniata | reverse complement strand
CAAAAACTATAATTGGCTAAACTAACTAAAAGTTAGAGAGTTTTAAGGCTAAATTGTAGACACTCCATTGGTTGACTCTTATGAGATATCTATTTATAACAGATCAAATATATTATTTTATTAGTTTTTACCATTTATTGAATACTTTTGAATATACCGTTTTAAGGAAATCTAATTTTAAATAAATTTAACAAAAAATAAAATTAATTATTGAGATAAATGGCCCATTATCATTTATTTAATTAATATAGACAATAAAAATTAGACATTTATTTAAAGTTAAAATAATTTTAGTCATTTTTTTAAATAAAATTTTTAATTAGCTATTTTGCTAGCCCTAAAAAAAGATTAAATCCAAAAAATATGGCTATGTTTGATAACCATTTTGTTTTTTATTTTTGATTTTTGAAATTTAAGCCTACAACAACTACATTATCATATGTTTTTTCTTACTTGTATACTTATATCTTACCTATATTTTTAGGAGCTTCTAAAAGTTTGTTAGCATTTACATTCTTAAGGAGAGATGAACACATTGTAGGAGAGATAAAATACATTGTAAGAAAATTGAGTAAAAATAAGCCTTGAATTTCAAAAATAAAAAATCAAATAGTTATCAAGCGAGATTTAAAAGAATGTTATGAGTAAATATGAAAAAGAAAATTATTAAAAAAGTGATCTATAATTTTCGGTGAAAAAAATCATAAATTTAAAACAATTTTAAATGCAACTTTCGAAATTCTCAAAAAAAAAAAAAAAAAAAAAAACTTTGGAAGGCCAATCCTAATCCTTAATAATTAAGGATATAGTTGAAAGTAATAGATATTTTTTAAGAAAACTTATTTATTTGAAATTATTATTCAAAAAAAATAATAATAAACAAGGAAAAATTGGTGAATTTGGTCGAGACGAAATTATGTCTCTAATTAAATGGAGCATTTTAAATAAGAGAAATTACGCTGGATAGCTCAATTTCACAAAATAATTGCAGGTTTATATAAATTTAAAAATATTTGCATCCATAATAAAAATACGGTATGGTTGATACTTATCATATAATCATAGAGTATAATTTAGGGTATTGATACAATATTTTATATTATTATTAAGTATTATGTATTATCAATAAAATATTATATGTTAATAGTACAATATTGTGTATTAATATAGTATTATGTATTAATTATATCGTATAATGAGTAGTAATTATACCACTATGATTGCTAAAATTTCTTTTTTTTTTGCTAGCATTGTAAATACTTTTCTAATTTGGCATATTCCTAAAAAAAATCCCTTTAAATAATCTCAAAAAAAAAAAAAAAAAAACTTGAATAAGTATGAAAATGAAAATCATAAAAGATTTTATAATTTTCGGAAAAAAAATCATAAATTCAAAACAATTTTTAATACAAATTTGGAAGAAAAATAATTAACCATATAATTGAAACACGATAGATATTTTTTAAGAAAAATTATTTATTTAATATTATTATTAAAAAATATATATATATAATATTTAAAAAGAAAAAAAAAAATTGAATAGGAAAAATTGATAAATTTCGCAGGGAATGAGAATGAATTCTATTTGTGAACTAAATAATTAAAAAAAAATCAAAATCGTAATATCCAAAAAAAAAAAAAAAAGAACTTGAATAAATATGGAAAAAAATTCATAAAAGATTTTATAATTTTCTGAAAGAAAAAAAAACCATAAATTCAAAACAATTTAAATACAACTTCCGAAGACTAAACCCTAAACCCTAATACTTGGATACTCAAAAAAAAAAAAAAAAACCCCTAAGACTTTCGAATTCATCAAATGGAGAAGAAGCGAAAACGCCAAATTACGAACAGAAATTACGAATTTCCCAGTGAGATCAGTCAAGTAATTCTTTCCAAAATCCCCCTCCCCCATTTGAACAATTGCAGGTTCGTTTGTAAATCATGGAACACTCAGTTTTTTTCTCGTAATTGTAAGTTTGATTCTCCAATTCATCTCTGGATTTCCCATGTTTCTCCCCCTAGAAATCTCTAATGTGTTGATTTGGATCCTAAACATTTGCAAGGAATCAATAATGTTGCCTCATTTACATTCAATCCTGATTTTTCATACATCCATATCAAAGTTTTCAATTCGTGTGCTGGACTCCTTTCTCTTCTTGTCGTCCAAAGAACACCGCGCTTAAGCTTATCTTATTTTACTTGTGTGTTAAATCTCATGACAAATGAGTACATCAAACTTCCAAGTTGCGAATCGAAAGCGAAAATGCTTTCTAGTTTAAGATTAACGTATGAGTATGTGTTGGGATTTAGTCCTCAAACGAAGGAGTACAAAATGGTTAGAACTTTTTATAATTACCGTGAAACTTTGTTTGAGGTTTTTGCATTTGGGACGAATAGGGAATGGATCCGTGTTGAGTTTATTCGTGATTTTGTCATTAAAAGCGTGAGGGCTTATTTCAATGGAGGTGTTTATTGGATTGGAAATGATGGCACTGTTAATTATGGTATGACCCCGAGACTAAGAGGATTAAGATACTAACGGATCAAAGTACTGTTGAAAGTACGAAACAGATGCGGATTTATCGGATTGACTCTTTCCATTTTAGTTCTCTCCGCAACATATTGACAGGAAAGTGTTGAATGTCTGTTGATTTTGTTTTATGATAATTTGTATATTGTTAAGAGGATTTTTTTAGAAAAATTTGTTGGAGAGTATTTATACTTTTTTGGGGAGAATGTAGGATTTTTTGGTTTCTTCAAGTTATAGTGATTCACATGCACATATTTTATTGGATCACCTTTTGCTTTTATAGGACTTAATAATTTTGGAGAGCTTTAACCACAAATATTTTTCGTTTCCTAAAAAAAAAAAACCACGAGTATTTGATATTGGTTGAGCGTAATTTTCTTATATTCAATCTCAACTTTTCTCCTCTATTGAATTAAATGGAAAATGATTGAAAATATGGTACTTTTTTTTATAAATTTCTATGAGAATCAAAACATTTGATAAGAGAAAAAACCTATATAACATTAAAGAGAGGACAACCCTCCCATAACCCATTATCCTAACATATCATATAAAGAGAAGTTGGAAAAAAAAAAAGTATGGAAAGCAAGTTTTGGATTATGTTGCTGACATGGCTTCTCTAATTTGTTTATCAATGATATTGGATGGCACTCTATGCAGCTAAATTTAGAGTAAAACTAGCTTACACAAATGGATAGGGCGACTCTACATTTTGGGGAGGTGTCACAAAAAATTATTTTATAAGAAAACTATTTGATAAAGTATATAATTTTTGTGGCTTCTAATGGTTCCACATCCCAAAATATAGTGTCCTCCTACACATTCATGTGCATGGGAGTTTTGCTCCTAAATTTATGTGTTTAATGTCAGTAAGTAATGATTTTTTTTTTGCACAGTTAAATGTTGCACGCAAAATTGAGCTGCGCCAATTAGAACCCAGCTCAATTGACATAATGTGTGTGATTATAACCAAACGGTCTTGGGTAGATTGAACTCGAAAAAAGAGAATGGAGTTTGCAAGTGTATAGGCCTTATATAAACTTAGGGAGCTTTCTAATAGAAATCAAGCTGCTATTGCTCTTGGTTTCTATAGGATTGATATCCAACTCTCCTTACCTATAATTATCATGAGCTGTGTAAATTGGAAAAAAAACAGGTCCAGTTCTTCCATTTCAAATTCTCTTGATTTTGATCTGTAATCTTGAAAATGTACATAGAATTGTTTGAAAATGAGTAAACTATGGATAAAGCTGTATGAGATTATTTTTTACCTGAACCAACAATTTTCACAAGGCTGCAGTGATTTTTCAGCCGTACGATAATGGTTAAAAGATTTTGAGTTTTTGTTTTTTTTAGGGAAAAAATATGATTGAGTTGAATATTGATTAATGTTCATTATCCAAGTATATGTATAAAAAAATAGAGTAATTTAAATTATATTTTGGTATGATCTATCTTTTAAAGCTCAGGTATGTGACCTAGATATATAGACTTCAAAACATACGTTAGGTCAAATCATTACTTAAATTGTTCTCTAAAAATGTTCATTATCTAGATAATAATTGTTTATAGTCCAAATAGAGAGATGTCATCCATTATTTCTGTCTCACATGGTATTGGAAGCCAAAATGAACCCTTATTATATATTCTCACTCACTCGAGAAAATTGCACAAATCATCCTTTAAACTTACATCAAAAGATATTTCAATTTTAAACACCATATTCATCGTTCGAAGATGATTTTGTGGAATTTTTTCAATCATAAATTGATGAATACTTTATTTTATTTTGTATAATACTCATGTTAAACCGTATTTATGAATTCTCTTCATAAAATGGTTGTTTGTAATTTCGTTCATCTTCAAATTAGATTTCACATTAAATATGAAGTAGAGACTCCAATATTTGTTGCATCAAATCTCTCATCGTCAGCGGAGGTAGATGAGAATTTGTCGGCGTATCGACGATTATGGCTTCAACATTTCGATTTAGGCATTGTGTTGGAGTGGTTCTATCGATTTCTTCGTCAAAGTAGGTGGTCGTCGACGACTATGTCTTTTGAATTTTTTTCGACATATCATCGAGAGATCGATGCAGCACAAAGCCGGTTTCTTTGTCATAGTAGGTGGTTTTAGCCAACATGGTTGTCGTTTGTTTCAAAATCTTCGGCCACTAGTGAGATGTGCGAAGTAGGTTGGCATCAACACAAGGAAACTCGGAAATGATTGCTTTTATAAGTTTTATTTTATTTTTTTAGGAGGATATTATCACAAATTATCATCTTTTAACATTAAAGAGTGACTGAATAAGTTGGTGGGACGTTGATTATCTTGATTGGTAGTAATCTATTTCAACTTTACAAATACACAGGTTCGATCTTAGAAATTAATATTTTGCTCTTAGCGTGAATGTGATTCCCTCCCAACAAAGCCATTTAGATGGGAGGATAAGACGGGGGTCAGCAATTTGTTCTTTGAAAAAAAAAACATTAAAGCGAAAGTGTGAATGTGATTCCGTTTCAAAAAAAAAAAAAAAAAAAAAGTGATTCCCTCCCAGTAAAGCAAATTAGATGGGAGGATATGACGAGGTTGCTTTTTTGATTAAAAAAAGATTAATGGTTACCATTTTTAATTACCTTTTATAGATGTCTTAAGAGGGGTTTGAATGAGAAATTGTTTTGAAAATTTAATTTAAGTAGTTAAAAATTGAAAATTGTAGTAAAAAAATCGTTTGGATGTGACTTTTATATAAAAGAATTAGAGTGAATAACTTGTTTGGATGTAGTTTTTATGTAGAAGAGTTAGAGAGAATAACTTGTTTAAATGCTATTTTATGTAGAAGAATTAAAGAAAATAACTTATTTGAATGTTGTTTTACGTAGAGGAGTTAGAGATAATAATTTATTTGGATGTAAATTTAAATGGAGTAGTTAATAAAATAATGATTAGAAATGAGTATTTAAAAATAAATTATTTTGAAAAGTTAGAAATGAGTAGTTAGTATTAAAGAATTATTTTGAATAATTGCAAATAAATAATTACAAATGAGTGATTAAAAAAAAAAAATTATTTTAAATAATAAAAATGAAAAATTATTTTAATTAGTTACTAAAACTCGATTGACGTAGTTTTGAGAAGTAACCATTTTTAAATCTTTCATAAATATTGCAAACAACACCCCCTTATTCTTTAAAACAAAAACAGTTAACGGCGGAGGAACGGCAATGATCAATAAATGGCAAAAAGGCAACGGATCTTTCGAAACTCTTTCTTCATTACTACCATGTCCAATAAATCGATTCTTGGCTTCAAATCGTAGCAATTCTCACTTTCTTAACCGCCGACAACAATGGTGGCCGAGTTTTCACCGATCAGGCTCAAGAGGGAAGACTGTAAACGCACCAAACACGATTCTAGTTTCTCCAAATGGGAGGTTCGATTTCTCTCTCTCTCTCTCTCTCTCATTTTCTTTCTTTTCTTAGATTCATTCGTGGAAACAGCAAAAAAAAAAAAAAAAAAAAAGGTTTAGGGTTTCCTTTTGTTCGTAGAAATGATCTTGAACTTGAAGCTATCGTGCTCGTTTAGGATGTTTATGAAATTCTTAACTGCCAAGCCTCTGTGTGTGATTCAGGTGTAGGTTTTGGTCTGCAATTTAACTTCATAGCTTTTCTTGTTACAAATCTTGGGTTGAATCTATTTTCACTAGCGATTTGCTTAATTTTAGTTGTTACCAAAGCTGTTGGAGAGACTCGACTTGTAACCATTTGTTTCAATATCCTTAGAAGAGATATGAGCTACTCCCCTTACTACTAACAATTGGTTTTGAGGTGGAACTCTATATTATCTAATATGGTATTAGAACTCTATGTGGGTAATGGTCATTCCAATTCTGATCAAACCCAAGCGGGTAAAAAACCTAAGAGGGTGATTTAAAAAAAAAAAAAAAAAAGATTGGACCCCACCCAAGGGGCCATAAGCTTAAGCATGTATTTGATCTCGAAAATTTGAATCCAATCCAAGTGAGTAAGTCAAAGTGGTTATTTCGTGCACAAATTTCGATCTAATCTAAAATGGTCTTCCCTATATGACACCATCTTAACCATCATGGAATGACATAGTGGTCAAGAGGGTCTTGGGGTGCTGAGAGGTGATGGGTTCAATCCATTGGTGGCCACCTACCTAAGAATTAATTTTCTATGAGTTTCCTTACATCCTAGGGACAAGTGGTATGTCTCTTAACATTAGTTGAGGTGCGCACAAAATGGTCCAGATAGTCTCAAATATCAACAATATATATATATGGCACTATCTTGAAGGGCATGTTGGAGATACTCACCTTGTGGCCCTTTATCCTACATTGAAAAGGTGAGGAGTCTTCAATATCTTAATAAGAGGTATGAGCTACTCCCCTTAATACCAATTGGTTTAGAATGGAACCTCATATTATCTAATAAAAGCACTGGCTCTTGTTTGTAAGCATCATAACCGAACATTTGCTAATGTTGATTGGGATTTGTGGGGTTGTGTTTACTCTTTTTCACTTTACTCATTGTGTTGTTCGTTTGATGTTTTAGATTCTTGTTGCCCCTTTTGATTGGGAAGACTACTCGTTGGGTAAGGAAGGTGCAGAACGGTACAGAATTCACAATCTTCCTAAAGTTTCAGATCCAGGCTTGTATGAGCTTGGCATTGCTGTATCTAGCTCTGGTTTGGGCAGGGAGATAGCTAAACTAGATGCAGACAGGATAGTGGTGGTATATCTTGGCGAAGCCGACAACGTGAGAACGCGACTCCAGCACTACGGTCGTTCAGGTTCTCATTTGGGCAATGGCTATTTATGTGTGGTTGACTGTAAAGTTTTTCCCCTCGAAAAGGGACCTGGTTTATTTCAGGAAATGTTCTCAAGAGGATACTCCATTGTGTATAGATGGGCTCCTGTAAGTAAGCTTGTTCTGTTTCTATATATTTGAATCAAAGAGTTTCATCTGGTTTATGTAGTACCTTGGGGAAATGCCTAATTTACTGCATTTGTGTGTCTCGTGATAGCGATTTTTTATTGGCATCTAAATGTAGGATTTTGCTGTAGTTTGTTGAGTGCTCTAGATGAAACCAGTTCCCCAGCCTTTTGAGATTTGTTGATGAAGTGCATACATTTTCTTTTGAAGGAAGATGAAAACAGTACTTGCAAATACATGAACTATTATAATCCCCTTCTTTAGGCTATGGCTTGTGGTCTATAACTACACCTACCTCGAGGTCGTGTATGTGAATATTCAATTGAGTTCAATAAGGAAAACTCTCGATGTATCCGAAATTTAGGCCTTTGGGAGGGAGCAGAATTTTCGAAACATGACTACATGAATTCTAGAGATCCTGTCATCCCCTTTCAAGGTCAATGCAACTCTGCTAGTGCTAAATTTTACAATCTCTGCCACACTTGAGTAATACCCTGTGGAGCTTGGTGCCTGATCCTGTAAGAACACAGATTTAGGTAAACTGGCTGTTGAACATGGAAGATCTCTTCCACTTTCTCTACCAGCTACAATTTCAAAAATGGAGAGAAGGTTGTACTGATGTTTGAAACTGGGATTTCAACTAAATCTGTATTAATGAAGAGCCAAACTGGGATTGGAGAATTTGCTCAAAGTAATTGGCTGTTTGAAATAAGGGCAACTTAGATAAATCATCATGAACTGGAAGGAGTAATTGTACTGCTAGCACACGCCTTAGTCTCGCTGTAGACGCTCGGGGATAGCAGAGATCTGCATGCCGAATGTGTTTGAGTATAAGAGGAACTCTGCATTTTGGTGTTCTACAATTCCATGTTTCTCACTTTTTTTTGTTTTGCTTTTTACAGATGAAAAACAAGAGGGATGCTCAGATGACAGAAGCTCAATTGCTTAAAACATTTGACTATGCATGGAATACAAGCGGTAATGGTGTACGGCGTCATAACGATGTACTCAAGAAACTCGAGGATATTGCTTCACGATCTACAAAATTTAACATTCTTTCCAAGAAGCTTCTACCTTTTAGAAATAAGCAGATGGGCATCAAAATTAAAACAAGCAGGCCAATTCCAACTGAGAACAAACCAGCTGAAAATGCTGAGGAGAGGAACAACTTCTTTTCTCGCATTCACAACTTCAGCAGGTTTCGGCCTAGACTAGTCATGGACACTGATTATGTTAACGGGGCAGATAGCCGTAGCTGCGGTGTGGTCATAGGTTATGGTGAGGTTTGTAGGAAGCCCCCAGTTGAAGGAAGAAAGAGGTGTGCTGAACATAAAGGGATGAAAATTAACGGATTACTGAAAAACACGACCAAATATGATGGCAAAGACTTCTCTGGTAACAATGCTGAGACTTCCTATAACACAGAAGAACTCGAAGTTTCGGTTTCAGATTCCTTTCCTAATAAGGGGAATTTTCTTCCAATTTGTGGAGTTGTTCTACGTGATGGCTCTCCATGTAGAACACCCCCAGTTCAAGGAAGGAAACGGTGTGAAGAACACAAAGGACAAAGAATTCGTAAACCAACTCTTATATCGTCTACAGAAGCCAAACCAAAAGCTCTACCAAATGCGATAACAAGCCAGGATAATCATGCTACTTTAAATTACAGGCAAACTTGCCTCGAAAGAATGTGTGGTGTTGATTTAGGCAATGGACTATACTGTACAATGGAGCCAGTGAAAGGACGAGTTCGGTGTAGCGAACACAAAGGAATGAGGACTAATGGATTGGTTGCAAGGTTAGCCAAAAGCATTAAACCCGACGTGTCCAATATCGGTTTGGTCTGCTAGATTTAAATCCAGTAGAACTGTGTAATGATGTTTTTAAACCAACTTCAATTAAGGGTTCAATTTGCAGAGAGAACATCAAATGAAGAAGGAAAAGTCTTACCCCAAACAGACTGGTAATTCTCCTTCATTCTTCTTTGAGACAACATTAATGGAGTCAACATCTTAGAATGAATCCATCTGTATCAGGAGTGTAATACAGGATTGACTTTGTACTATTTTCTACTTTTAGTTGCTTGTTGAATGCAGAATGAGGTAGAAGACTTTCTTATTGAGAACTAAGAAAGTTCATTTACAAAATTTCTGAGTGTACTCTCTTTTTTCCACAAGAACTTGTATCTTTAGACCATTTGTAATTTTTTTTTAATTAAAAATATTGTGTTATACCCTTGTACTCATTTCTTTTTTGTGTTTTTTTGCTTGCATAATTTAAATTAGACTACGTAATTAGGATATAGTTAAAATAGTTAAATTTTCAACGCTCCCTTCGAGGTCCCAAGTTCGAAACTCACTTTTGACATTACTCCTTCCATGTCTCTAGTGTCTGGTCTAGGGACGGGCATGGTTACCCTTGTTTCAAACAATAGTTAAATTTTCAAATGGCAAATTCCATTATATTCACTCCTTTCCCAGGTCTTGGTAATGTTGAAGTGTGAAACTAAATGCATGTTCAAAATAAATTATTTTAGTGAAAATGATTTTATATAAGAGATTATTTAGGGTTTATCATTTTCACTAAAATGATTATCAAACGAACGTTAAAATTAAAAATTATGTTTTTAACCAATTAGCTGACTCTTTTGGTGTGATTCTTTTAGGAAAATGACGGTTCTAAATATATTATTATTTATTATATTTTTCTATATTTACACACTTCGACTATTCTTAATTTCTCATAGAAGAAATATTTGATCTTATTATATTTAGTTGTCAAGAAAGTTAAAATCAATTTTTAAATAAGTAATCACTATGAATTGAACCTAAAACTTCTTAGTTCCTTAAACCCTCTTGACCACTACGTCAATCCATAATATTGGGGAGTTAGAATATAATCATTAAAATGTTTAGTTCTATACTATTGAAATTGATTTCCATAAAATCTCAAGAAATTTTAAAGGAAATAATGTAAATACAGAAGTGGACTTTTCACCATTTCAAAATCACTTCCAAACATACTCTCAATCAAACAATTTCGACAAAGGTTTGATGCAATCCAAGCTTCCTGTTAAAAGTTATGTTCCCTTCAAAACAATACAATCTTCTATTGAATTGGTGAAATTGGATAGCATATCAAAAACTGGTGACAGAAAGCAGAGAAATCAGTAGTTCTTATGTAAATTCCCACAACAGTTTGAAGGAAGGGCTTGGTGGGAGTCAACCATTTCCACTCAATATAGAATAGATGAAGAATCAACTTGCATTTATTAATTTTCTTAAAAGTCATAAGTTCTTTACACAAGACATCCATCTCTATGTACACCTTGTGCTAATTCTAAAGACAGTTACATTGACCTTTTGAGAGACCTCTGAATAACAATGGTTGCTGCCTTAGGGTATTCCTTCATGCAACTAGCATGTGCTCTAACAAAGGCAGAAAGAATGCATATACAAATAATCTCAGGGCTAACATGATAGATACTAATACTAGAATATGTCATGATTTTGAATGGGAAAAGAATACTTGTTAAGTATTAAGAGAGGACGATTGGACGTTTCGTTTATTTGTTACTACTTCTACCACAGCTTCATCTCGGGATGGAACTCTTAGGTATGTTTTCATTACATCATAAACGGTAAACCCAATTGCTACTGATGGGACAACCTGAAAAATACACACCCAACTTAGCCTAGACACTAACACAATGATGTGGAGGGGAAACTGGGTAAAAGAAATGATATTCTAACCTTCAAGTAGTTGATGCTTAGACCTGAAAACAAATGTTTGAAACCTTGCTTTCTAGCTATGAAAGCAAGGGTTTCAAATGTTCCCATCTTCTCCGTAATGTTGGACGCTTGTGGACGTTGAACCTGTTCGGGCAAATTCACTCTTAGGTTCCATATAGTTCCAAATTCAAACGTTTTATTCGATGATTTTTTTTTTTTTTTTGTGCAACATACCTGCATTTGCCTCCTAACCACATCGAGAGGGTATGTAAAGGTCTGACCTAACAGACCTGCAACTGACCCACACACTAGCTTGACCATAATATTTTTCTTGTGTTCCTCTGGTACGTGTCGCTTCATCTCTTCATAGAAGTAGAATTTCAAACCAGCGTACGGGAATATCCCGTAAAGTGATGGAGCTGGAAACGACACTCGAATATTAAATGGAGAACGGGTGAAGTGAAAAGTAAGCCCTGGAAAGGTAGAATGGAAATACTAATAAGAGCAGATTAAGAAAAACATACCAACACCGTGATAGAGTCCTCGAAGTCCTGCCCCTTTAAAAGTTTTTGAGAAACAATCAGAAATTCCTCTATATACATGCTCAGGGCTTACTAGCCCACGAATGCTCGACTTTGATGGACCAACCACCTGCAGATCAAACTAAGTTAGAATGTTTTCACATGAAGTGTAAGGAAAAAATTATCTAACCTCACAGCAGTGTTTAATGATACTACTCTTTTAACACTCTATTCTTGGGGGGAGAGTGAAGAGATGACATTAATAGATAGTTTTATGAATCTAGTTAAAATGAAATGGATCTCTCCATTGACTTTTTGGCTTATGTTGCCAAATGAAGAACCAAATTTGTTAACACTTTCGTTTTGGGGAGAAAGAGTAATTATGCTTTTAACCTTCACCTGGAATGCTAATTTAGTTCGAACCAAGTCCAGAGGATAAGTAAAAATCACAGCAGTTCCTCCAGCAAATGATCCTGCCAAAAGATCAAGTACGGGGCCTCTATTAACATCTGGAAAAGAAAGGATAATCCATCTTCGATACTGTTCATAAGCCATGTAATGCAGCGCTGCATAAGGAACAATCCGAGCGACACTAGCACCATTGCCTCTGTGATCAAATCATCCAATATGTCATTTTCGGGGGGAGGGATGGGTCCCGAGCACAAAAAATTATAGCACTTTTAAGTACCCACCTGTAGAAACCCAGAAAACCTTCATTCTTTGCAATCTTCTTAAAGGATCCAAATAATCCTATGGTTTGATACTCTGCTCTTCTGGTCTAACAAGTTGACAAGTAAGTACAGATGATAATTTCTAGGAAAGTACTCGACCATGAAAAAATTGGATAGACTTCAGAATTCACAAAACTAGAAGTAGAAAATGTGCAATATGAAAAGAAGTTCATACATTCAACATCAACTATTACATTATTCAAAATAATAACAAAAGCATTTACATCTAAAAAAAAATCATAAAAGCGAGGGCATGATGATAATGAATTCCACAGTATATAATTTGGAAAAAAGAAAATGTATGCATGAAAAGTGATGTCATGTTGAATTACCAATCAGACCAAAAAGTTAAGCTAATGAATTGGGGTAAATTTAATTATATCAACCAACACTCTCCTTCACTCGTGGACTTAGAAATATGAGGATGTCTATCAAGTGGAAATCAATCTTAAATGGAAATGAAATAACTCAGTAGAAGTTTTAACACAAACACATGACCATTGCTCTGATACTATCGTGAATCAAGTTAAATCACCAATTAGCCCAAAAACTTAGGGTAATGAATTTACTTATATCAACCAACAAAAAGTTTGGGGGAAAGCTTTGCTCAACTGAAACAAACAAACAATTGAATAAAGGAAGAAGATCCACATCAACTATGAACAAATCAGAAATGTGATTAATGATACAATAATAGAAAGAGGTCAGATTTTTCAATTGACTTCAAGAACGCATGTGATGGTGTAGAGCAGGATAATATTGGCATTGCTCTTGGTTTTGAAAGTAAATGGAGACTTTGGATCTATAACTATTTATGATCAGAAGATTTTCAATCATTGTCCATGAGATATAGAGATCCAACTTTTAGGCTTGGAGATGTTGCAGGGGATGTGTTGGGTCGGTCTTTAGGTAGAACTAGAGACAGCTTTAGAAGAATTGCACGTTCGTAAAGACAAAGCTAACTTGACCCATCTTATATATGCTGACAGCACTGTTCAATTTTACTAGGTTTACTCCGGTAACTCTTGTAAATACTCTAGAGCATTTTTGTAATCTCAAGAAGCGTTTCTCCTCTTCTTTGGTAAATTGTACCTTCCCACATCACATCTTCAATGAAAAGTGATTTGTTTCTCCAAAAAAGAATGGTACTCCCATTTATCTTTTACTTGAAACATCCCTTGAAACCCATGAGCCTAGGGATCTTTCCATGGTAAATCAATGAATAACACTTTGGTAGCTCGATCAAGCATCCTTTCATGAGGAAAGGCCAAGCTACAAAAGAAACCGAAACATCCTAGAAAGCCAAGTTCTTTTGAAATGCTATGCTAAAGATAAATTAGGAGATTTTTTAAAAAAGAAAAAAAAATATCAACCTCTAGCCAGCATTGAGATCAAAATCATTTCTTTGTCCCTTATCATTTGACTAGATTTCTTCATGAGAAATGTTGGGCTTAGTTCCTAGTTACGTGAAGAATTGCTGTAGACCAAGATCCTACCAAACAGCTTTCCATTTGCCATTTATGGTGACATATAGTTCTTTAGGAATAAAATTCATTTATATATTAGGAGCGAGAATTGCTACAACTTGATAAGAGAGAATTTAGCACAATATCTCCCATCACTTTGAAGTTTTCATTCAAAAAGCAAGTGGGGAATTCTTTTCCTCTCTCTCAAGTAATATGAGAATAAGTTATGATCATCTTTGCTTCGTCCACATTCAGGTAAATCAAAACCTAAATTATGACCGAATGGGTTGGTGGCGCGTTGCTTATCTTGCTTGGTGTTAATCCATTTCAACTCCATGGTCAAACGTTTGATACTAGAAATCTGTGTTTAGCTCTCATATTATTTGAAAGCAGCCTCTTATGTAGTTTGTTGGTCCCCTCCCTCAAATTTATACTAAAAAAAAACGCTAAATTACGAAAGAACAATCCAGCACAGAATCTCATTCTCGTAAAACCTCATTCTTATTTTCAAGAACAGAACATTAAAAAAAACGATCAAGAATAAGGAACAGAAACGATGCATTGAAGAACACAAAAACGAAATCCTTCAATGAGCACCAATTACACAACTAATACACATTCTAATTTCGCAAGGGTAAATTAAGCTCGATTACCAACAAACAAAATCCTAAATCAGAGAAACCACAACAAATCAAAGAACAGCAACACGATCAAGAATGATGAGAAATTACCTGGAACAAAATCTTGACGCGCTCAAGAGGAGCGACGACGGTCTTGGCAATTCCGCCGGCAACCCCGCCGGCGACGAGCTCCTTGGCGTACTGAGGCATGGCCTCAATGACCTCGTCCATGATCATTCCAATCCCTCTTTCTTCACTGTTCTTCTTCGCCATTGATCATCGGAAAAGAGGGATCGAACAAAAAGCAATCAGAAATCGATTATGATGAAGAAAGATTTGGGAGATCAGAATTTGAGAGGAAAACGAAAACGAAAACGAAGACGGAGGCGTTACTGAATTTGGTTCGAATTGTGTCATTGCCGTAAAACGCAGACCAGTCAAAGTAGTCCACGACTCCCTTGCTATTTCTTTATTAATATATACATATATATATATTAAAAAAAAAATTCAAATAGTTCTTATTTGCCTTTTTCTTTAATATATACAAATTCCATTCGATTTTCTTTCTCTATTAAATATATAATATGTATATGTAACTTTTTACATTTTCTCTATTTTCAATTCAGAAGATTCCTGCTAAATTTCATTTGCAGCCGTCTAATGGAAAAATAAAAAAGTTCCATTACAGCTAATTTGGTTCTAAATTTTAGTTTTAATTAAATTGAATTCTAACCTTTTTTAAGGCATTGGAAGTCTCTAACCTTTCGTAATTATTTCATCTAAACTTTAGATTATATTTTATAAACTTGCTCCTTATAATTTAAAAACAATTAGCACTCATGTAAATTTTTGTAATATATTGTTCAATTTGATTTACTATATGGGTTCAAATTCCAAATGTTGTTGATTCAAAAAATAAAAAGTTCAAGTGTAATCAAATTTAAGATGGTCTTTATAATATTATTGAAATAAAAATTAGAGAGTAAATAGACCTAATTTTAAAATTTTGGAGATTCAATTCATAGTTTAACAAAATATATATATATATATATTACAATTTAGTTCTTTCTCACAAACCTCATCTATAATTATAAATCCAAAAGGAAATATAAAGTTAATATTACTATTTAAAAAAAAAATTACTAACTCACTCAACTTTTGTTTTTGTTTAATGGAATGCATGTACAAGACACAGAAAGGTGGTTTAAAAGTGCTCATAAAAAAGTTGTTAGCCTTTAATATCAAATTTAAATAAAAAGTTAAAACATAGTTTTAGATGACCTATTTTTGTGAATAACTAAAATTATTCCTTTTTTTCTTCTTAAAAATATAGTTATTTGAAATACAAGATGGTATCCTTCCCATTTTTAAGCCACTCAAATAAGACTTTTAAAAAAATACTTTCTGAAACAAGAAACAAAAAAACAATATTTTTCAAACAGCTCCATGGAATACTAAATTTATTAGAGAATTTTTTTTAAACAGGAAATTAATGTGTGTCCCTAGGTTCCAAGAAACATCAAAGACGGTATCTACAAATCATTGTCACAAGTGAATCTCGAACCTGTAACCTTAAAGGAAGTACACCTTCAAAACCCAAATTCTTCAACCACCGCGCCACCCATTCAAGACACATTTATCAGAGAATTTGTCTATCTATACTGTATTAAGACAAAAGTTGTTAAAACAACATAATCACTGTTGCTAAAAAAATTGTTTCTATTTGCAAATTCTCTTTTGCTTTGACAGCCAACCAACTTTATGCTAAATATGTTGTACTGAAGAAAGAATAGAATTCAAAATAAGATAGAGAAGCAGAAAAGTATGAAAAGAAACTTATTCTTACCAAAGATAAATTATTCTTTATTTGATTCATACCAGTCAAATAGTTATAACAAAAGTTGGGAAATATTCCCTTTTAATTGAATATAAAAAAAATGCCAGCCAAATGTTATGAAATCCTTCTCCTAACAAGAAATAGACATCAACTGCAAATTATGACTACATCAAATGGTTCAGTAATCATATTGGGGCAGTTATCATGCCAACCTGAACACAACTCAATTGGTTAAGGTATATATCCTCGACCAAACGATTAGCCATTCAAATCTTCCAAGTTTTTTAACTCCAAAGCGAATAAACAGAACAGTTTCCACCAAATTAAATTACCTCTGAACCTTTAGGTCTTGTAGTAGCATATTTTCAGCAAATTGGACTGCAACATTGAATTAATTTATATCCACAAGGTGCAGTAAGATCTTCTCCAGCTCTTTCCCATCACTCCATTCATGGATCTTAGCCTTTACAAGAGTTTGATTTGTGTTTATGCGATCTGAGAGGGGATAGAGCTTCCTAGGCATCACAAACTCTCCTTCTTGAAGTCTCAGAGTCGGGCAATAATCACCTCTCCCATCTCCAATGTATATAAATTTATGTTTTTCGCCTTTAGAAGCTCGGATTTGGTCGATTACCAGGCCCTGCAATGGCGACCGAAGTTGTGAAATCATAACTGCAATCAAGCAATTCTAATGCTCACACTATACATAAGGCCTAAAACATTTCACCAAAAACTTTTTAACACTGATTTTGTGCACCTATTTGATTAGTTAACCATCCAAATCAATTCCCATCTAACAAGTCAAGGAATGAAAAATTTGAAGATGAGGGTATCAATGCTTTCTGTCAAGACATCTGAGTGGGATTGGAGCTTTATAAAACAAATGGTGGAGGAAAGTTGGTTTGCCATTAGAGCTAAGCTACTAACATTATCCAAGGCTAAAATTTTTCTGGAAGTACATATGAAACTCCAATGGTTCATTCAAAGCATAGCAGCAAAAATCTGTTACTACATATACACGTCACATCAAGAATACTAAAATGACAACCATCTAGGCACGACCATGCAAATAGGCTATGAGAGAATAGGTTAATGAGTGCAAGTCATGGTAACCACCTAGATTTTAGAACTCAAGGACGCAGTAGCACAGCCTATAGAACATATCCTATTCAAGTAACCATCATGGGTTGACTTAGTGGTCAAAGAAGATCTTGAGAATCCAAGAAATTATGAATTTTGGTGGCCACCTAGCTAGGAATTAATTTTCTACGGATTTCTTTGACATTAAAATGTTTTAGGATCAGACACTATGTCCCGTGAAAATACTCAAGGTGCGCTTAAGCTGGTCCGAACACTCACGGACATCGAGAAAAAAAAGTAAGGTTGTTGGTAACCACCTACTTAGGATTTAATATTCTAAGAGTTGCCTTGACAATGACAACCATAAATAGTTGAGTCAGGCGATCCAAGGGATTTAATTCTTAGGCATTTTCTTGGCAACCAAATGTAAGAGTTGGGCACCGTAATGAAATTAGTCAAGGTGTGCATAAGCTAATATATGTATGGATATATGAAACACATTGTCCTTACAGGTTCAAACACCCCAAGTAAACAACATATCTCCTGCACTAAACTCTAAAGTCCAACATTATTTTAGAAAGCAGCTAGACACTTTTCTTTAATCAGCTCATTAAACTGGTCATTTAATCATACAGGCTATATACAGCAAGATATAAATGAAGGGTTAGTTCAACAAGTAACTAAGGCCCATTTGATAACCATTTTATTATTAGTTTTTGGTTTTTGAAATTTAAGCCTATAACAACTACCTTACCAAATGTTTTTTCTTACATGGATATCTGCATCTTACCTATATTTTTAGAAACCAGATCAAAATTTAGAAACAAAAAAAGTAGCTTCCAAAAGCTTGATTTTGTTTTTGAAATTTGGTTAGCATTTACATACTTTCTTAAGAAAAGATGGATACATAGTAGGAAAGATAGAATACATTGTAGGAAATTTGAGTAAAAATAAGCTTAAATTTCAAAAACCAAAAATAAAAAACCAAATGGTTATCAAACGGGACCTAAGTAATAATACCTTACACATATTTGATGGGCACAAATTGCAACCATGAGGAGATGATTCATCATGATATGGTAAAATTCTAAGCCTTCCTTTTTCATCAACGAAGGTAGGGTTTGTGTATATCGTGGAAAAGCATCCAAACACACCATGATGTTCTAAGATTGTCTCAATGTAAAACTGATTAGCATCACTAATTATCCTTAAGTCACACCTGAGATAACATCAATTCCACGTCCTTCAAGTGAGTCAACAAAACACTCTCGAGCAATATCATAAACAATCTTTATAGACCACCAGTTTTATCATAAACAGATTAGAAAATCTACCCTGCAGCTTGAGATGATTTAATTGCAGCAATAATCCGTGGATGCAATGCAGCGCCTTTCAGACACTCTGCAATATCCCTCATTGTTCTTCCTTGCGATTGGAGCTCCACCATCAAGGTATCCTATCAAAATTAAGATAATCAAACTCAATCCGACCATTCCTTAGTGAAAGTAAATTCAACATAACAAAGACTTCGTTTGTGTTGCTATAATGATATGCCTTGAACTATGTTGGGCTACGAATACTTAGTTGCGGTCTCAGTTAGCAACTGGGGAAGTGTCCAGTGGGAGCTCGGAGGAGATGCCCTGAAACTTAGTCGAAATGTGCAATTGGGTTTATACTTTCTATTGGTTGATATAATTAAATTTAACCCAATCCATCAACTTAGGCTTTTGGATTGATTGGTGGTTTAACATAATTCAACATGGTATCAGAGCAGGAGGTCATGAGTTCGAATCCCTGCCAAGTCGTTTCCTCCCCAATTAAAATTAAATTCCACTTGTAGGGCATTTCCCAAATTTCAAAATTCATCAGCTTAGGCTTTTGGATTGATTGGTGGTTTAACATAATTCAACACTTTCATATTGAATTTTTTTTTTTTTTTATTATGTATTTTTGGTTGTATGTTATATTAGGTTTTTACGATAGTGCAGTATATAAACTCTTGGATTTGTCACCAAGGGGTGGCGCAGTAGTTGAAAACTTGGACTTTGAGGGTATACTCCCTTCAAGGTCCCAGGTTCGAGACTCACCTGTGACATTACTCCTTCGATGTCTGGCCTAGGGACGGGCGTGGTTACCCTTGTTTCAAAAAAAATAAACTTTTGGATTTTTGTCGTTACAAGTAGAAACTTGGATAGTTTGAGCTGATACCATAACTACCATGTTTTTCATGCTTAAAATATCATCACATTTTTTGGTGTGATATTGAATACTATTAACCTTGTAAGCATTACAAGTGATAATTTCTGAGCGTGTGCATGTGCTATACACTAAAACCTAAATGATACGGAATTGTTTCAAACTTCTAAAGTGCTTAAAATCTTAAACCCTTTGACCTAACATTTGTATTCTTATCTCAAACGGTTTCTCTTCTCTATCTATGGATATTGTGTTTTGTCTCACGTTTTTCCTTAACTCTAGATTGTTGTTCTCAGTATAAAAAACAGTTTCACCAAAAATCGAAGATTAAACATAACCAAATTTCTAAATTCTACGGTAATAACTTTGTTGAATAGAAAACAATTCTGTATTCCCCTAATTCCATCTATGAAAATTGAAGCACAGAGATGATACGAAATGTAAAATGCGAATTGCAAACCATGAGAGAGTTCCAAGGCAAGGTAGAGTAAAGCTCGTTGAAGAGATTTGTGAGCCCCATTTGCGTCACCACCCAATTATCGCTATCGTCGTCAATGATCGTCCGATCGAAGTCGAAAACTATCGTAATCCCAGCCATCTCGGAAACCGCCAACAATCCAGCGATTTAAACCAGAACCGAAGAGATACAAGGGGCCGGAGTTTCCTACACCGTCGACTCAGTCGCCGGAGTTGCTACTCGACGGCGGCCAATAAGTCGGAAAAGTATATTGCAGTGGGCTTTTGGTAACTCGACGACGAAGAGGGGCGTAACTATTGGCTGACTCAGATATAAGACGTAATAAATCAAAAACCAATCTATTCTATTTTCAAATTTACTAAATCAAATAAATGAGAGAAAAATACATTTTTGAGATCTAATTTTAATTTAATTACTATATTTTAAAATTGAAAGCTTTTATTTTTTAAATTTCAACAATATTTGTTTTTTATATCAAAAAAATGTTCGATTTTTTAGTTTCTCGAATAACAAAATTATTAGTTAAAACTATGATTAACTTAATTTTACATTTTAAGATATTAGTTAACTTATTATTTTTGTTTTTAAGTGAGTTTATTTTTTAAAAAAATAAATATAAAATAAACTAAAAAAATATGTAATGATTAAAAATGTGTATTATTGAAATTAGATTCAAAACTTATAAATTAAAATTGTAGTTTTTCTCATAAATAACTGAGATTCGTTTTTTTTTTTTTTTTTTTTATAATCTAAAATTCTGAAAATTCATAATTTCAATAAATTGGAAATAAGAAATTAATGAAAAACAACAGCTCACGCATTCACCATTTTTTTATATGCGTCTGATAAAACTCTTTTTTAATTCAACAGCAACAAGATTCCAATACTTAACATTTTGATTATTAAATTATACAATATATCACTAAAAAAATACTTATGAATTAAAAATATTCTTATGCATTTGATAAAAGTGAGATCTAATTTTAATATTTTTTTCAAAACATATTTCATAATATATTTATTAATTTTTCTTTTTTAAGTAAAAAAATGGAAAATTTACCCTCAACAACACATTTTACGTCTTATATTATATTTGCAGCATAATTTCTGATATAATTCATCTATAGCAGATAATTTTTTATCTGCGATAGAACTCAACAGTGATAGAATGAGTCTACCACTGATTGAATTCTATCGATAATATAACTCAATTTTTTATAAGTGACAGAACTCAAACAGTGATAAAATTCAATTTGTGGATTTCCTACTACAAATGAATTAGTTTTCATTTTGTGCTATAGATAAAAATATTTTATTATTTTTTATAATACATGCAAAATCCCCCCAAAAAAATGATTAGACGTGAGTATTCAAATTATAACTTTTTAGTCACGAATACCGTTGAGTTATTACTTTTATAAGCAAAAGTCTTATATTAACTAAATATTAGGTTAAAGTTAATTATTATTAAGTAATTTATGAACATGCACTCAAATTATGAATATAATTTACATTATACTATAATTTTTTTGTAGATTCAATATTGTACTATCATTTAAATATAGCGTTGACGGAGAAATTTTGGTCAATCGTAATTTGATACGTCATTATCCCAAATTTAATGACAAAATTAAATTAAATTTTTGGACAATATTTTTTAAAATTAAATTGGCCAAAAGACGTTTATCTAGAATTTGAGTCAAAATTAAACCAGACTCAAGTTTATTTAGTAAACCAAGCCAAGGGCCAAGCCATTAGGATCCAAGCCCATGGTCCATAATGCTTTATAAATAGATGAGCTCTCCTTCATTTAAAAGGGGTCAGAGATCTAAATCTTCAGAGAGAATTCCACCAAATTGAAGACTCTCCAAATCTCTAAGGATCAAACACCAATCAAACACGAGGAACACACATCATATTCTTCAAGTGCATCATTCAAATCGATTAACAAGTTAACGATCGATAAAAATCGGCAAGTCAGAGACCGATCAACATAGAATATCAACAATTCAATGACCGATCAAAGATCAACAAGTAAGAGACCAATGAACGTAGAAGATCAACAAGTCAACGACCGAAGATCAACAAATCAACGACCAATCAGAGATCAATAAGTCAGAGACCGATCAACATAGAATATCAAGAAGTCAACGACCGATCATCAGAAGCTAATCATCATAGAAGATCAACAAGTCAACGTCGAGAGCAAGCTGCAAAGCCCTCAAGACAAATCCAACGTCCTTGAGACTAGTTCTATCTCGAGAACAAGCTATATAGCTCTCGAGATATATGTATATGAGAGAGAAAGAATCAAAAGAATAAATTAGAGATTGTACTCCACATCGCACATATTCAAATCAATATAAAACACAAATTCTTAATTTACACATGTCCTGCATCTATCTCATCTATCAAAATCTCGTGTGAACACATAGATTTGGAAGTATCTTGTATAATTTAGTAATTTTAAAGTAATAAATTCTAATTTTCCATCTTTAAATCTTGGATATATTAATAGAAGCAAAAAAAAATTAAATTAATGTGTCAATTATTTTTAAAACTATTTGCATGAATGACAATTAAAGTAGAGACTAAAAAACAATCATGAAGTTTAAATGATTTCAATCACTCTAACCACAATCAATAATAAACTTTCATTAGTGATGCAGATCGCCTTTAATCTACAATACAATTCGTATCTCAATTTTTTATTTTAATAAAAAAAAAGTCTATAGATTGTTTTGTACTTAAATTTTTAAAATTTGATAGTTCAAGACTTTTGTATTGTTGAAATTTTATTAATCAAGTATATTGTTAGGAATTGGATTTCTATATAGATGGTTTCTTTTACATTGAAATTGAGTTCAATCATAGTCATTGATTGAAATTACTAATTGAAGTGAGTCAATAATATTGATTGAAGTTACAAGTCTATTGATTCACGTTAGTCAATACACTGATTTAAGTCTTTTTCTTATTCTTCGCTCGTCTCCTCATCCTCGACGCTCGGATCTTGCTCCTTAAGTATCTAGCTTTCTAGGCATTTAACATGTTGAGATATGTCTTGAATGCATTAATGTCTTACGATTAGTAGTCGGGAGCCTTGTTGCCTAGTCAGCGAGCGAGGCACATTTGCACTCCACATCGTAAGCGTTTTCGCATTCTGTTCTGCATGCAGCATGCACTTTCGATTTTTTGCTTATGCATTCTGTAATAGAATTTAATGAGAGTGCATATATAAACTCAAAATAAACCCTAGTCGTATTATGAGATTCTCTATGTCCATTCTGTAATTTGTTATCCTTAATAAAACTTCGTTCCCTACCCGTGGACTAACTAACAACGTTAGTTAACCACGTAAATTTCTGTGTTATTTCTTCTCTCTCACGTTTTTTTATCTTTGATTGATCGTTGATTGTTGTTTTCAATAACATAGTCGGTTTTTTTTTTTTTTTTTTTGAAAACATTTAGCAGTTGTTACACTGCCTCTTTGTTGTAAAAGATTTCGTTAGCTAAGAACTGAAACTTTTCAAGTCGTTGATTTTTTTTTTTTTTTTTTTTTGAGAATCAAGGCGTGCTAAAACTTTTTTTTAAAGAAAAAACTAACTTAAAAAAACTATAATTTGCATCGAAGTTTCAATTAATAATGAATTTTATTAGGATTCAAGATTTGGGGATGCTTCGTATTTTGCTAAGATATTTCAATTCAAAGATTTATTTGTAATATTTATTAAAAGTTGTTAACTTGGAACCAGTTTCGTAATTTTGACACTACAAAATTCCAAAATAAAGTGTGTTTATAATATAAAGTACTCTTCTATTTTCATATTTATATCGTAATTCTACCTTTTAAAATTTTGTATCCAAATACTATTATAAAACTCAGTTTTCAAATTTTTGATCATTCAATTTTTTTTTAATTCGAACACTATTTAGAGAGAATGATCTATTATCATAAGTATTAAAAAATTTCACTATCATAATAATTATATGAAAAATTTATAAAACTAATCAAATCTATAAAATAATTACAAATATAATTATTTAAAAAAATAGCAAATATAGTTATTTGTATTAATAAGTATCGTTA
>JBBMKA010000009.1:1939076-1952579 GCA_037833695.1 Sechiopsis laciniata | reverse complement strand
ATATATTTATTTATTTATTTATTTATTTATTTATTTATTTATTTATAATACTGGTATTATTAATAATACAATATTTAAAATGATTAATACCCGAATTAATGGATTTAAAAAAATATATTAACGAAAATTTTTAATACAATATTACACATTAATAATTAAGCATAAAAATATTTGCCTACATTTATAATTATTTTGTGAGAAAACTCGATACAATTTTCCAAATTATATTTACTAAAATAATAATAATAAATAATAATAATAATAATTATTATTATTATTATTATACAAGTTATAAATTAATTTATCTATTGCAATCTAATATTAAGTTGTTATCTATTATTTTCATTATTTCACACATTAAAACAAATATTCAGTACTGACACAAATTAAATATGTTAAATTAACGGTAATTGACATATATTCTCGACTTAGAAATTGGAAGTTCTATCTTTTTAACACTCAAATATTATTGTATTAAAAAAATGAAACTAAGTTTTCTTTTAATTGAATATGTATATTTTATCATTCACTAAAATTTAGAGGTGTTCAAACAATACGAATAACTAGGGTTAGATTGAGTTAAATACATTTTTGGGTTGAATTGAGTTCAAAGTTATAAAATTTTCATGAATTTAGTTAGGTCAATGATTGACCTAAAATAAACTGAGCTAATCCACCAACCCGAATTCAATTATTTAGTTAAAAAAATGCTTTTTTACCTATAACATAATGGACAATACTTCCGTGCACGAAATTCTACAGGGAACCTTATAGACTTTCTTTTTAAAATTATTTTCCACCTTCTTTCTCTCACTCTTAGTTAATGTTTTTCTTTTTATTTTTCTTTCTACATTTTGTATTTGTTATAATCTATAACGTTTATTTTATTTTTATTTTTTTAAGTACACTTCTTTTTTTTTTTCTCTAGAGAATAAGTAAACATTTTTTAACAACATTTTTTTTATTATTAAGAGTATACATCAACTTAATTGATTAGTAATGTTTAATTTCTTTTTTCTTTATGTAAATTTCTTTTTTGGTGTAGATTTGTTTAGACCTTATATTTAAAAATCAAATATTTTGACCTCTAATATTTATACAAAAGTTGTCTTAATTTTTTAACAACATTGTCTTATATGTTTAATTTCGTGTTAAATGATTATCATAAATTGAATCTATTATCTCTTATTTCTCAAAAATTCTCTTAACCACTAGGTCACTTCACCAAGTACCATGTTTTTTTTTTCTTCAAATCATCCATTTTCATTCAGGAAAGTAGCAATTTGATCCCTAATATTAGAATTTTTAATAAAAATGAAAACACAAAACTTTAACATGCAATAGGTTAGTTTGTACAAATTTATGATGATCTAAATCTCTTATCATAAAAATATTAAAAATGAGAAGAGATAGAATAAAACTTTTACATGTGTAGATTGATGAAGTGATTAAAAACTAAATATAATTATAAACTATAAAGACCATTATAAAAATAGCATATAATTTTTGTAAGATTGTAAAAGAATACAGACTAAAAAAAGGGGGAAACGTTTCTTTCCTAAAAAAGGTCAGGGACCAAAAATGCTTTTTAACTTCATTAGTGTCAAATTGAGAAATATACAAATCAATTAAAAAACCAGAAATAAACCGAACCGGCCAAAATGGTCTAGAGAGCAATCAATAGTGACTCTTAACAACCTGGAATGGATGATGCTCATGACTTTATCAACAGTTGCATAAATAAAGAGACTAATAATAATAAAAGGTAACAAGGCGCCGCACATGAATGTTTTTTGAAGAGAAACCGGGAATCACGCTAAAGCTGGCAAAATTTATGCAAAAATTCCTCATTCCGTGAATCCCAGCTTGCAATTTCAATTTCAATCATTTTCAGGATCATCTCAAACAATCTGTATTCCAATATAATATGTATTATCCAGGACAGCTCATAGACATCTCAACTATTCACGGGACGTACTATCTAACCATATAACATTTTGGATGTCTATCAAATTCAAAAGAAATTAATTCTTAAGTAGATAGTCGGTTACCATAAATTGAACCCATCAAGGTCCTTACCATTAGGCCATTTATGATGGTCAGTTCAAAACTCGAGGGTGGGCCAATCTGAAAATAGCTCAACAGATAAGACTGAATTATCATTCTAAAATACGACAGTTTGATCCTGAAACCCGCGGGTGTTGAACTACTAAAACAAGGTGAGGCAAAGAAAATGATACTATTATTCATAACAAGCAGAAGAAGCAGCAGCACAATTCATTAAACATCATGTAATATAAATAAATATAATGATCAGAATTCATTCAGATTGAAGAATATATGAATCCACAGAGTTCAAGAATATGATCAATTTTATGTCTGATGACTACAAAAGAATGAATGTGTGTGTCTCTCTCTCTATATATATATTTACTTATCATCATTGTAAACTCTTTCCTCACATCTCTCCCTATCTACAAACGCCCTTTCAACCAAATCAAAAATCTGGAAAAGAAAAAACTTACAGACTGTGCAGGGCTGGCTTTTGAATCACACCAAAGCAAAGCCCCTCTCTTCTTCCCTCTTTCTTTTCCATTTCTACCTGTTCCTCCCTCCTCGATGTTTACGAAATGCGGGTCTTTATCGGTTTTAGCTTTAATCCCATGCTTTCTGGAGAAAGGAGTTCCGGGGAGATGCAAGATGGACTGAGCGGACTCCGGGGACTGTCGCTGAACTGGCATGGCCTGTATAACCCGTACCCCATGAAGAAGTACTCCATCGGTATCAACATTGCGTGTGGCTGCTCTTCGGTTACCATTGATCCACAAGCTTGGACCTGTGCGAATCACCAGTGAGTTAATTTAATTATTTAATATGGCATAGGCAGTTGATTCCATGCTGAAAGAGTTTTTGTACTTTTGAATGTCATACCTCAACCAAGGCACTATATCTTCTATCCAATTTTGATATCATATGGAGTGCTTCACAATGGAATGGCGAGCTATCTCCGACGAAAATGAGAGTACGACACCGGAGTTTTTTCAACCCTTCGGTAATGTCCGGTCTTCTGCAAAACAGCAATTAAGGTAGCAGATTAACATACGTGGACAAGGAGAAAGAACGGTTGAGATGGGAAAATTATTTACCCATTAATTGCTTGGAGGAACCGAAAAACGTTGTTGCTCTGTCTCTCATCTAGCAACTGACAGAACAGATAGACACTATTATATAATCAAAACCAACCCAAATTTTGGAGGAACCGAAAAACGTTCTTGGAATTGAATTGAATTGATTGATAAAGCACATACTTTTCGACATGCTTGAACGATATCAGACTCTGCCACTTCGGCACTACCACGAACCTCCTGTTGCAGATTATTCCAATCTCATGAATTCAGTCACCAACAAGAGTATAAAAGGCGTCACAGAAAAACGAATTAACTCGGAAAATGGAAACCATATAACGAACCTTACTGAAGTATCGCTGAAGCAAGCACTCCTTCAACAAACCGCACGTGCCATAGAAGTATAACAAGTTAGACATTACCTGCAATTTCAACGGATATGAGATATTTAACAAATATCAAACTTGAATGCATATTTCAATCGAAGAATGATGACAAGACTCGAAAAGGCTACCTTATTATAGAACCACTCGGACCAAGAGGGTGACTTGCATAAGGGGGATATAAGAATCAAACCAAGAACGCGTTCTCTATATTTCAACTGTAAAATAATAAATTGGTCAAGCCAAGAAAAAGTTATGATTGAACTTCAAGATGAACTACATGATGAGATGAACGTACAGCAAAAAGACTAAGAATGTACGCGCCCGCTGTTACCCCCATGCACATCACTGCACCGAGTCTGAAATAGAAGTAGCCAATTCGAAATCAACTATATAAGCTTTGATCTCAAAATTCAATACAGAGAGTAGAGAGAGGCTGCATTGTAATTACCCAAAATAATTGAGAACCTCAAGGATTTGATCGGCTAAATCATCAACAGAGGGCGAAGGATCATCCTGACAAATCTCAGCAGCTCCTAACTGCAAGAACTCTTGTTAAAGTTCCAAAAAGGAAACTATGTGAATATAGTATTCAGGAGCAGATGCAGATCTATTCATGTACACATATTAACTCAACAAAAATACAGACCTCATGTCCTGGTGGACTGATATGGTAGATGCAAAAGTTGTGAAGTAGCAACGAAGCCGCTTCGGGGAAAAAGAATAATCCTTGAAAACACGACATATCTGCAAGAACTCAGGGAAAACAAAAGACACCACTTAAACATTATTTTACATATATTGATGATGACTAATAACAAGCTACTGAATACCTAAGATATCATAAAAATGTAACTCCAAGCACTTACGATTTAGAGCCAAATCAGGATAAGTAATTAGTGGCGGCTTGTCTTGGTCTCCACAAACTATTACAGAAACAGAACCCTGGCCAGTTCGAATATGATGCTCCTGAGAATGACATAAATGGCATTTGATCAGCAAAATGATACGAGAAGCATTAGAAGAAATCAAAACATTCAAATCTAGAATAATATCAATAATAAAAACATCTTATAGTTGTCCATGCCAAACCATAATTTCTATCTGAGCTATGGGTCCTTAAAAAGGAAGCCTTTAAGGAAAGAAAAAAGTTCAAAAAGTCCAAAATTTCCAGCGAATTATATCCTTAGAAAACAGCCCATGTGCTTTCCTTTCAATATGCCCATGCTAACTTGTCCCTTCAGTTTAGTATAACTTTATAAAAGTAGAAAGAAAGAAAAATGTATAGTTCAGCATTAAAATTATCGTTAGTTTATTAAAGCTTATTACAACAGCCAAGATAAATAAGCAACTATCCATGTCAACACAAATAAAGCTTCATTACAAAAAGAATAAGAAGAGGAAGAAAAGTGGGTAAAGATTTGGCTTATTCATATATGTGCTTTCAGCCACATTGGCAACTACATCCACAAAGAATAAGTTTAACAACAAAAATAAACACCATAGAATGGGAAAAAGGTCAAAAATTAAAAAACAATTTCATCTGCAAAAAGAACAAATCAAAAGAAAATACCACCATTAGAAGAAAACAAATGGAAAAACATCTACCAAAAACAATACCATGACCATCTACAAACCCAATGATAATTGGAAGGTTCAAACTAACAGTACCCAAATTCCCCCAACTGAAAAATTAAAAAATCATTGAAAAAAAAAGCACAAACTACCCAAATACAAAATGTAAATCCACCGTGGCTTACAAAAAAAGCTCGACCAGGTGAGAGCTTAACAAAAGGAGTAAAAAAAACTGAATACAATGAATAAAAACGAAATGGATCATAATAAAAACCAAAAAGAGAACGTAAAGATTTGAGGTAAATAAAAAACCCCAGTAGCTAGAAATAGGAAATGAGCAAATCCCATCGTTATCACATATTCCATTTAAACAAGCAAGGGAAAACATCGATCCCTGAATCAATAAAGTAACCTCAAAACCTAATCCATTATGTACCTGATTAATTAATTTTAAGAAAAGGGGTTGAAGCTAATTATTGACAACTTCCAAAATTTGGAAAACCCTTGGTCAATCGAGCCTCGAACAGAACCAGATCGAAAAAAAGAAAGAGGAAAAGTTACAAACCCCAAACAATTTCCCACTTTTTTCTTCACATCCAAACAAATCTATAGATTGCCATAAGACATTTAACCAATAATGAAAACCCCCAGCCCCCACATCCAAAAGAACACGGGATATTAACCCATCAAATCATCAACAACAACACACAACAAAAACCCACTTGAATCCTTCGATCGACATTAAAGAAAAGAAACCCAAAATCAAAAACCGATTCAAACCCACAATAAACCAAAGCAATTAATTAAAAACCCAGATAAAAAACAAGAAGAATCATAGGCAAACCTTTCCACCGAGATAGATCTTCTCCATGTCGACGGAAACAGAGTCGCTGGAATCAGACATGGCCGGAGCTCTATTTCCGTCGATATCGCCACCGCCAGAACCGCCGCTCGCCGCCGGTCACGGTGGTCCTCACTGATTTTCTCTCTCTCACAGACTCTTTTATTCTCGGCTTCTCGTCTTCCAGAATTATTGGCTTCGGCTTCGGATTCGTTGGCTTATATACAAAGCGATTCTTTTCATTTTTCCCTGTCTTCTAATAAGCTCTTTATTTCTTTATTTAATTTATTTAATTTTTATTTTCTTTAACTGGCAAATTTAACCTATGGTTAACCTCCACCGACGCTTTTCAAACCTTTCGCATCAACTGACAATGAACCCGTTAACCGTGGTCAGAGTTCTGCCAGCTCAGCTTATAGAATAAAAAAGGTTAAATTCTTAGACTTGCCTAAACGGCGTCGTTCAATTGCCGTCCGTAACGGTAACTTTTTAGGAAACAAAACGACATTCTTGGCTACCATTTTGATGTGTGTGTATATTTTTTTAAAGGAAATTTTATTATCCAATATCAATATTGAGATTTTTATTTTTATTCGGAGAAATATATATAGGAGAGAGAGAGAGAGGTTTTCTGGATATATGAATGGATATGGATAAAATTTATTTGAGTTTTGTTAGATAAAAATATATTGAGATCATAAAATTCATAATTTGCGAACGTAAATATAATTCGTTTTCCTGGTTAAAATATATATGTGTATATATATATATATAATTCATTTTTAAACAGTAAAAAGAAAATAGAAAAGTGAGCTTATGGGGATTTTACATGTCTAGAAATTTTTTTTAAAAAAAATACTATAATAGTTTTTTTTTTTTTTTTTAATTAAAATAGTTAGGATGTACTCAAAAAATTGGACATTTCTTGTACAATTATCAAAATAGTCCACGCTGCAATTAGTTTTTAGCTTACAATCAATAGATTCAATAAATTCAAAAGTCATAATGAATGGTTTAAAAAATGCTAGCAAATTCTACTATAAATAAATTATTTAAAAAAAAATGTTATAATCATAATATAAAGTCTCAAAGTTGTTTTTTATGAAATTTGTCAAGTTCAGAAAAGTAAAAACCTTTTTATAAATAATAAATTCTAGCATTTATATTATAATTATAGCAACTTTTAAAAATATTTCAACTTGAAATATTTTTAATTTAACTACACTATAGTCTTCTTCTAAAAAATTTATTTTAAAAAAAATTAGATTGTAGTCATTAATTTTACTAGATTAAAAGTTGAAAATCTCAATGTCACTAGATTGAAACTGGAAAGTCATTAATTTCATTTCATTGAAACGGTCTATTTAACTCAATTAAACCAGTTTTATGCTGGAATTTTCCTAGAGTTTTGATATTTATAGATTTTTTTTATTATTATTATAATTCATAAAAAGAACCCCCATAACTTGCCTTTGTTTTATCCATAAACTTTAAATGTATTTATTAAGTTCAGGATCTTCTGTTTTTTTTAGTAAATGGGTCATTAAATTTAAAGAATATCAAATAAGACTTCAAACTTTTACCATTTGTGTCCTATTTGTTTCTGGAATCAATTTTGCTTTTTTTTTTTTTTTTAGGTTAAATCGGTGGAGAAAGACCACAAATTTTACATAGAGTGTGCACTATTTTCAAATAAATGAAAAGTAAATATTAATTTTAAGGATCAAACATGTGATTGTAGCGTTAAACTAAATTACCATCAAATAATAAAACAACACAACACCAATCCTTTTAGTCAAATATTATTTTTGTACAATAACTAATTCAAACACTATTTTCCAAACATAATTTTTTTTACAATTTTATTTTCGTGCCTATCCTTAGAGATGTCCGCGAGGTAGAGATGGGGATAGCTTTACTGTCCCCATCCCAGCTAAAATTTACTGTGAAATCTTACAAGAAATAGAGCGGGGATTCACCATGAGAAAATCACGGGAATCGAATTCCCACACGAAATTATTTCCCATTTAACTTTTTATCTCTAATCAAGCTCCCATAAAAAAAAAAGAAGAAGAAAAAAAAAAGGACATCCTTGCCATATATAGGAATCACTAGTTAAATATGCCCTTAATATATAAACATGAAATGAAATGATGAGGTAGGTGGGGCCCTATAATTGGGTTGACCAAAAGGTGATTGGTGTCATACTAATGTTTACACCTGTCATTGGATGCTCTTTTTGTGGGACCCACGTGGGCCATACCCTTGGACGTAGGTACTGATTACGTGTAATTTGAAGTTAATAAAAAATAATAATAATAAACGAAAAATAAGAGATTGCTTGCCTTTCATCGGACTCAATAAATTTTTAATCATATTTTGATATTAACTTTTCTTACATTTGGCATTTTTTTAGTGTTCCTTCACATTCCTTCACCAACCTCTCATATATGAAATTCTAGAAGTGTAATTGGTCACTTTATTTGATTCAAAATTGAGTTGTGATTAATATATCGTTTCAATAAGACTCGAAAGTAATACCAAAATTTTCGAAAGTAATACCAAAATTTTACTCTAATACTCACAATAGATTGAAATAATCAAAATATAAGTAAAGTATACTACAATAAAATCAAAAGAAATTGTATTAAATGTGTTATTCTCACAAAATAATTATAAATGTTTGTAAATTTTAAAATATTTATATATGTGGTCATTAATACTCTATTATATATAAATATTCATTAATACACTAATATAAGAAAGTGCTATTATAATTAATATATATTTTTTAAGTGACCATATTTATAATTACTTTCTACATTTGACCAATCTTGCAAATTTCTCTAAAATCAATCCCCTCATTTTCATTTTATGAATTTATTTGAATCAAGAGCATTTAAGCCATGTTTTATAACCAATTAGGCCTCGTTTGATAACCATTTGACTTTTGATTTTTAAAATTTAAGCTTACTTTTACTCAAATTTCTTACAATGTGCTCTATCTTTCTTACAATGAATCCATCTTTTCTTAAGAAAGTATGTGAATGCTTATCAAATTTCAAAACTTAAAAATAAGGTTTTTGAAGCTACTTTTTTTGTGTTTCAAATTTTTGTTTGAGTTTTACAAATATAAGTAAGATGTAGGTATCAAAGTAAGGAAAAACATACGGTATGATAGTTGTTGTAAACTTAAATTTCAAAAACTAAAAACTAAAAATAAAATGGTTATCAAACGAGGCCTAAATGTTTATTTTTTGTTTTAGAAATTTAAACTTACAATTAACTACTTCAATCTATGATTTTCATTACTTTGATATCTATATTTTACTTATATTTTTAAAAATTAAAATAAAATTTGAAAGCTAAGAATACTTGTTTTATAGAATTTTGTTGATAGTTGTTTAAGAGTACTAGATGAAATCATATATACACCATTGGAGTAAATACAAATTTAAATGTCAAAATCCAAAACAAAAATTTTAATGGTTACTAAAAGGGTCTTAGAAATTGCTTGAATTTTAAATATATTTTTTTACAATTTTTAGCTTCCAACTTTTTGTTTTTTTTTCTTCTTTTTTTAAGTACATAGCGGGGGAGGGTAACAAAAAACCCTATATAGAAGGTATCAAATTAATGAGAGTAAAATACGATTCTTGGGATCAAACCTACAACTATAGTGTTAAACTAGTTTACAATCAAACAATAAAATCATTGTACTATTAACCCATTCGGTAGCATAGCTAAACTAGCATTAAAATGTTTTCCCTTTTCATTTCTCTCTAACACTATTTATTAATAAATACATAGAAGAAAGAAACTACTCAAATAATTATGAATATATAAATAAGTAACCTATTCTGGCTTGCTTTCATTTCTCTCTAACACAAATTATTAATAAATATATAGAACAAAGAAACTACTCAAATAATTATGAATGTATATATTGAAGGGTAATTTTCCAAATAAGTAACTTATTCTGGCTTGCTTGACCATTTTTTCCAAAATGAAAATGCACCCTCCATTATAATATTGTTACATATAAAATTATTTTACTCAACAACATGGTTAAAAAAATACATTTTAAAATAAAAATACATTTTAAAAACAAATGATTTGTCATGTGAAAGAGATATTGCCACCACCGTGGTCCGTGACTGTATAACTGATTATTTTCAGAGGAGATGGTTCAATCTGTCATAAGAATATTGTAGAAATTAATTCTTTTATTCTTAAAAAATGGTGTATGAAAATTGAGAATAAGGTATTTTCCAAGCCTTTGAATATACAATAAAGAAGTATTATAGCAATTGAAGTTGCTTGAAAATCAATCTCAGACTCCAACAAGAGTAGTATCAATGTATTATCACGATCGAAAGATCATGTATTTGAATTTATTCCCTATAATAATTGAACTATTAATTTTGGGATTATTGAATTTACTTTTTATATAAATCAATATGATCACATTTTTTAGAGAGTTGTTCCTAAGTTGAGTTAGGTAGGTTGAAACATTTTTTATACCCAACCAAACCCTCATTCCTCAAACGCGATATTAAAGATTGCTTTTAAAATAATATATTGATTATAGTTCAAAATAATATATTGAAGTTCAATCGACGTAAAGTAATACTAAAATTTTATTTCATTTGCTTAAAATTGATTGAAATGATCAAAATTTAAGCACACTATTCTACTCAAATCAATCCACTAACTTTCATTTTTTGAATTTCTTCAAATCAAAATAATTTAGGAATTGATTGAATTTTAATTGATTTTCTATTTTTTTATTTTAAGCTTCCCACTTTTGGTGAAAATATTTCAACTTATTTTAGAACTACTTTCAGAGTATTTTATGAGCATGGTATAGCTAATCTTACATTAAAATTGTTTTTCCTATTTTCATTTCCTCTAACATTATTTATTGATTGATATATAGAACAAATTAAGCAACCACTTAAATAATTGTGAGTGTATATATTGAAGGTAATTTTCCAAATAAGTAACTCATTATGAATTCTTTGACATTTTTTTTTTCCAATATGAAAATGTGAACCATTGATTCAAATGTATTGTAAATTTGTAACATGTTAAACTATTTTAGTCAACATAGTAACAAAATACATTAAAAAAGGAAAAAGAAAAAAAAGAAAAAAGGATGTCATGTGAAAGAGATATTGCCACCACCGAGATCCGTGACTACATAACTAATCATTTTCAGAGGAGATGGTTCAATGGTCATGGGAATATTCTGAAAATTAATTATTTATTCCGGAAAATTGTATGAAAATAAGGAACAATCCAAGCGTTTTATTTTTAATGGTTATAATTATATTAATTAAAGTTGCTTGAAAACCAATCTCAGCTGTTTGAATCAAAGCTTATTTAACTAAGGGTGGTTTTGTTGGTTGTTTTGTGGAAGTGTGATTCAATAAAAGAAGTTAATTTGAAAATACTTATTAGTGTCTAATATATGGGATGTATGATGATATCGTATGTTTAACGAAATCAAGATGTTGTAAGTTCGAATCCTTATTGATGTTGATTCTACCTGTGATAGTTGAACTTTGAAAACGTAACAAACAAAAGAACGATTGAAAACTGTGGGTATACTTTGACTTTAGTTTTTTAGAAATACAACTATTAAACTTTAAAGGCCGGCTAATTTGAGTCGATTTAAAATGAAAAAGAACATTAGTTTCTATGCTTTTTAGTCGTTCGTCTACGATTTTGAAGTTCTTATTTTGTCTTTTAAAGGGTTCTAGTTCAACAGTGGTTAATAACCATGATTTGGAATAATCCTCTTCTCAAAATCTAACATCAACTCGTGTTGTGATAATATGGCACTTTACGTTAGAATTTACCACTCCTCTATGTAATTCATCTGGATCGAAGTTGGGATTTATCACTCCTCTATGCAAGATCAAAATGTATTCATATTCTTTTTTAGAGAATAAGCTCTCGTGACTTTGTTTTGGTTTCATAAAAAAAGACTCATATCAATAAAGATGTTTGTCTTCCTTTATAAACTCATGATTTATCTCTTATTTAACTAATGTAGGACTACTATCACTTTGTTTGTATTCCCAACAATCCTCCCCTCAAACAAAGTATTGATGCGAGTCTCCCTCATTGGATAGTCATTTTCAGAATTATATTTGAGCACGCCATGACTCAAACCACGAATCCTTCTGAATTACATTTGAACAAACTGAAAAACCCAACCACGGATCTACTCAATTTATGTTTGAGCACACAACATCTACCCCTCACCGAGGCAACCATTTCAGAAGCACTCCCGCACTGAAGTACAAAGATGTTCAATCATGAGCACGTTCAAAAGCGCACCCACACCGGAGCACACATAAGACATCTCTAACCACGAATTTCCATCATGACTACTATTTCATACTCCATATCGAGACTCACAAATCTTTGTTTCATATTCGAGGTTCTTCCGATATAACTACGTTAGGAGTACTACTCTGATACCACTTGTTAAGGGACGACAAACCTACCAAAATCTCTAAATTTGTATGATATTGTCTACTTTGGGTGTAAACCCTCATGCTTTTGCTTTTAGTTTCACCCAAAATATCTCATACCAATAGAGATGTTTGTCTTCTCTTATAAACTCATGATTTACCCCAAAAAAATCCCACACAATTTGAAGTGGAAGAGTTAAAACCTCGAAAATCTATTAAATAATTTATAAAAATCCATCAACCTAATAAACAGACTTAAAATAAACCGACTTAAAATAAGAAAAGTACTTAACAAATACGTCCCTCCAATCCAAAATGAGGGCAATCTTTTCATAATTCTAAATTTGTGATAAAGATGACAACTCTACCCGAGTCTCCACATTGGTATGATATTGTCCACTTTGGACATACACCCTCATAACTTTGCTTTTGGTTCCACCCAAAAGACCTCATACCAATGAAGATAGTTATCATCGCTTATATACTCATGATTTTTCTCTCGTCTAATCAATGTAGAATACTTTGTTTGCATCCTAACAATTTGTAAGACTTTTCTTTCCTCGTAGGCATAGAGAGGAGAGTAGGTTTGCTGTTCTCATGTTGAACTATGGTTTTCTCAAGTTGTTCATAATAAGCAGTAACAAAATACAGATGCAACAAGAGCAATAACTCAACGACATTAAATAATCTTATGATGAAGAGGTTATGGATTCGAATTCCCTTTTGAATTGTAGTTGAACTAAAAAAAAGTGTGGAGTTAAAGATTTGATTCATCTTCAGTAAACACAACAGTATCAAAATTGTATTAAAAAAATGTATTTCCATTTTTCAATACTTGATCATAAATAAACTTACATTTGCATCCAGCATCCCTAGTTGAAATGTTACACTCTTGTGTTGAAAATCCAACATTCTTGGGATTTCGATCAGCCTACCTCGAACCCCACAAGCTCCCACTTATAATTCAGCCAGCTCTAAAAAGATTTTCAACAAAAGTAAAGGGAGACAACAAACAGAATATTAAGTAGAGTTGTGGAAACCAAGTACGACTTTTCTCTTTAAATAATATTACTCTTCGATGTCAGAATCGTCCT
>JBBMKA010000009.1:1898612-1915440 GCA_037833695.1 Sechiopsis laciniata | reverse complement strand
GCTAGAAAAAATGTTGATCTAAATGTTGTACTTTTTCCCCCACTTTTGAAATGTAGTGTTGTACTTTCAAATTGGTAAGATGTAGTTTGAAATTTTAACTAGTATTTTTTTAGCTCAGTAATTACTGGGATAGAAAATTAAAATTCATGACACCTTCATTACTACCCACTTATGGTTGCTATAACTATTACCTTGATTAGTAAATTTTAACTAGCAATAGTTTAACCCAAAGGGTTAGTGACCTAGTATTTTATTATTTGATGGTTATTCAGTTCAACACCACAAATATTCGATCTTGAAAATTGATATTTGACACTCATATACTTATTTTTCAAAGTCTATAAACAAACTTAATTCCATACTAAATTCACGGATTTGAGAAATCTACTGGTTCATCTATCATATAAAGAAATCTACTTGTTACTTCTAAAAAAAAACAAAAAAAAAAAACTATTAGTCCATCTATCATATAAATCAAATGCTATAAGATCAAATAATATTAAGAATTGTCAAGTTGTACGTAAACTAACTATATAATAATATACTAATGAATATAAAAATAAAAATAAATAATAAATAAACAATAAAATTACTAAAAAAGAAAAAACTATTTTGTTATAAGTGATTGATCAAAAATGTTATTTTTTCTACTTGCATATTCATTTCAATCTTTGACCTTAACATCATTAAACTAATCATGATCAAAATTTATTCTAAATTATAAAAGACACGTTTGAGAGTGATTTTGATGAATCACAAGCCTATAATAAAGCATTATTTCAACAAAAGTACACGACCAAAAGTCTTTTCAATCTGATATTTCTACCCTTCAACGAACGTCAATTTAATGCATTACATGAACATTAGTCCCAATAAAACCTCTTCAAAAACCTTATCCTAACTTGGAAAAAGACTAGACATTGGAAAGATCTCAACATCTACCATATATTATATAATTGTTGTAAATCTACAAACATATATACACTGTAACTTTAATAAATGATGGACGAATAGAATCCCACTTTCATTGTACGGCATTCACCGACCTTCATAAATGGCTTAGATTCAATGGGAGACTGCCACGTCAGACAAATGCTAGTTCTTTGTTGAGCTGTAAACACGTCCGTTTAAATGATGACGTGGCGACCGGAACCACACGTGGAGTGAGCTGGCTAGCCGCCATTGGCTGCTCGTTTTTCGAATTACCACCAAATCTCATTCCTCTATGTTTTTCAACGCTAACTTTTTGACTTTTTTTATTTATTTGGTTTTGCTGAGCTGTGATTAGAATTGGTCAGCGACAAGACGCAGTTTGTAACAATAACCTTTAACACGTGAGATACCCATGTCGTTTACGGGAAAAAGTGTCTAACTTTTCTTCTCATTTATATAGAAAAATTATACGTAGATGATTTTGACAAAATAATTATAAATATAGTTAAATTTTAAAATATTTGTAAGTGTCATCGATACATTTTAATATTATAAATATTTATTAATATAATATTATATATTATAAATACTCATTAATATAGTAAGAAAATATGTGACGGTATTTATTAATACTTAAATGATTATATTTACTACATTTTATTAAATTAATTATATTTGGAATTAATTTTTAGAATTACTAATTTTGTAAGTTATCGTCAGATTTCATAACTCATGATTATTGATCATTATACATTTATGTTGTTGAGCTACGACACTTCTTCTAGTGTCTATTTTGTTTATCAACCGTTAGTATTGGGTGCACTTTTTAAATTGAATTAAAAATTTAATTCATATTATACAAAGGAAATTAAAATAATTTGTGAATTTAACTCATATTATTCAAAGGATATTAAAATAATTTATAACTCGTAGTTATTTTCACAGCTATTCATGTGAAAAAGAAATGTCCTTTTTTATATTTTGTTGATGGTGCACGTGAAATAATTATTAGACAAAAGTTGAGTCGTCGACTTTAACAAAAGATATTAAATTATTAAATATATTTAATTTCATCCAATCATCCAAACTATAAAATATTTGGTGAGTATACTTCATAACGATCTTCTTTTTTTTTTTTTTGTTATCACTTAAAAACAACATATCAATAGAAGTTTTTATTTGTTCAAACTTTTTCTCCTTTCTTTTAGATGTGAAATAATTAGCTGCCCTTTCTATACTTTAAAATCTTCTTAATTGAATTTTAATTTTTTTTAATTATAAAAATTAAATTTATAATCTAACTGAATAAAAAACAAAAGGCAATTTTTTTTAATATATTTATTGAACAATTTTTACAATATTCTTATTTTAGTTGCCATATGGGTCGCTTCTAGCCATCAAACTCAGAATGTGACTTTTAATTATATAATCTACAACGATAATTATCATTTGTATGTTTTTTAACAGGACAATAATTTTTCAAACAAAAAAAAGAAAGCAATGTCCAAAATACATCACTTTTTAAGTTAAGCGAGGAGAATTTAAATTTATGACTTTTTTTAATCATAAATACATATTTATATCAGTTTAAACTATTATTTTTTCAAATTACATTAAATTCTAATCACATAGGTTAAGAAATAAGTCAAGAACAATTGGTTATTGACATCCACAAATAAGTAATATTTTGCAATAACTGCTCGGCAAAATATAAAAATTAAAATTCAGAAATTTAAAATTTGATGAAAAATGTTAGCTTAATTTACGAAAGAATTTTAAATGTAATTTACAAATATTAGATATAAAGTCAGTTCATGCCTTCTGCTGACAAAAAATATTTCTATTGCAAAATTATGAAGGGAATTATATTTTCTTTTATTCGAAAACAAACGAGATTAATATCATTTTCTTTTTACGATAACATATGCATGGTTAATATCTTTATCGCAGGATTGTATATCAAAATTTTCAATCAATTAGCTTCTTCTCTCTATTTTTAAAAATAAAGAAATCAATTAGCTTCTGAATTCTAACTATAACGTTCATTATATTTTTTTTGAAAAAACTATAACGTTCATTATATAAATCACCGTAATTGACTTCTTTAATCATATTTTTTAAAACAGAAATCATCGTTGCTTTCTTACATATTATAAAAACATTAAATTAGTACCTAATTTAAGAGTCCAATTGACAAAAAATAGAGAAAATAAAAATCCACGTCAAATCGAGAGTTGGGTGGCTAATTGTACAAGTCGGCGAAGTGCTCTTTGAAGCCAAAGTGATTAATTATAAATAAGTAGGCTTTGAGTGATTAATTCAAGTCAAATCAGCTATTTAAAGCATGTCAAGACAGAATCAAGTATGGTTATTTAAATACCCAAGAGTTTTTTATTTTTAATTGTCCCATTTTCTCTCTCCTATTTTGACATCTGTCACCAAAATCCTCCATGAGAGAGAAAGAAAGTCTTATTTTCCTCTGACATATTTATGGCGAGAGTTTGACCAAAATGGACATATAGAAGTAAATGGCAAAATAAAACCCATTAAGTCAAATAATACTTCAAAGGCAGAAGAAATAAAGAGACAAAATGGCATTTGTATTTCTATTTCATATCATATCATAGAAAATGGAAACATTTTTTTTCTCATGACCGAGAAAACAAACTTGCTTAATCAAAGCAAGAAAACAAGAATTTCTTTTTTTCTCAGTTTGACTCACAAATATGACAGTATAAATGAAGACACAAACCCCAAATTTTTCTAACAAATATGGGTTGTGTCCACACAAAAGAATCACAATGGGCTTTTTTTTAATCTAATCTCAAACCATTGTAAAAAAAAACCAAAAAAATAATAAAATAATAAAATATTTATCTTTTAGATCTTAATTAGCTTCAATTTCCTTCTTCATCCTCTCCATGAAGCAATGCATTCTCTTAAGAGCAATTTGTAGAGTCTCTTCACTCATATTAGCAAAACACACCCTGAACCAACCCGGTTCAGAGCAGTGACATGACGAACCGGGCGAAATATTCAATTTCACTTCCTTCAAAATACGCTTCCAAAGCTCAATTTCACCTTCTCTAGTTGGATTCTTTTTCAACAACAGGCTCAAATTCATCCAGCAAAATAACCCGGCATTCCCTTTCAAGCACTCTATCCCCGCGGTTCGGAGCCCATCGATAATCATCTTGTAACGCTTCCTGAGCCGGTCTCGGTTCATCTTAATATACTTTTCCGTAAATTCCCGGTTCGACAACATGGACGCCAAAAACCGCTGCGTTTGTGAAGATATGAGCGTGAAACTCGACATACGGCGAGCCGTGGTCACGACTTTATCGTTGTACGAGTAAATCGTGCCGACTCTAAACCCGGGGAGGCCGAGATCCTTGGAGAGACTGTACACGATGTGGACCCGGTCCGAGTATTTGTAGCCGCGGGATTCCAAAACATCGGCGACGCTGGTGAACTCGGCCGAGGAGAAAACGGAACCGGAATAGATTTCGTCGGATACGAGGTGGATGTTTTTGCGTGTAACGAAATCCAAAATGTCCTCGATTGTGGACCGTTGGATCGTGGCGCCAAGTGGGTTTGATGGATTTGTGATCAAAACTCCTCTGACTTTGACCTTCATTGCCACTGCATTATTATAAGCCATTTCCAAAGCTTCTGGAGTGATATTAAAATTATTTGAACTGTCACAATGAATTGGCACAATTTTCACTCCTGTTCTCCATCTCAAATCTCTATCAAATCTGAACCAAAAAAAAGAAGTAAATATTAGGGCATGAAAATAAAGGAATATTTGGGACAACCTCAATAAAAATGATTATGAGAGAATTAGAATTAGAAGAAAAGCATAACTTATTGAAAAAATGATTATCTATATTTGAAAGGAAGAAACTTTTATGGAAAAAATATAAAATCATTATTTATGTTGGTAAGAAGGAAAGTGATTATTACTCGTGTTTATAGTGAATAAAATAATTGTAGAGATAATAAAATGTTGAATACGAGAACGATTTTTTGTGGGCTCAACAAGAAGAAGAGCGTGATTTCCCGTAATCATTTTCATCGTCTTTCTCCATAACACTCCTAAATAAACAGTTTTAAGGACAAAAATCAAATTTTGGATGATGGGTTTTGATAATCTTACCCTGGATAGTAAGGAGTGGGGACAAGCAAAGCATCACCGGAATTTGCAAGAATGAAAGTGAGAAGCTCATTGGCTGCAGTGGCACCAGCAGTTAAAACAACTCTATTTGGGTCAAATTTAGCTGACCCATTTCTAATTTGTTCCATGAAACTAGCCATTGCTGTTCTAAAAGAAAACAGCCCATGATAATCTTGAAACAAAGCATTTTCTCTGAACCCAGAAGAGTTGCTTTCCACTTCTGAATTTTGCTCCATATATTCCTCCAACAAATCAAAAGACACCTGTTTTTCAAAATCCAATACCAACCCAGTTAAAAAAATAGAAACTTTATAACAAAAAAAAATAATAATAATAAAAAATAAAGTTCTTACTTGATTTTCAGCTAGGCCCATTTGTATAACGCCGGAGGGATTGGTTGATTCGTTATAAGGATCTTCATCGTAAGCTTTCCAGCCGGCGAAATACGGCGAGTCTTCGCCGTGAGTTTCCGACATTGCAATATCGGAGAGCTCAATTTTTGGGGTTGGTTCATTGATTTCAATCTTAATCGCCATTTTCTCAAAGGAAATAAAAAAAAAAAATAGAACAAAAATTCTATGAATTTGTTCTTTCCAAAAAGAGAGAGAGAGAGAGATTGAGAGAGAAAGAGAAGAATTGGAAACTGTTGTTGTACCCCTTGCTAAGGGCTCCTCTATTTATAGCAGGTCCTTACCTTTTTTTTTATTATTATTATTATTTCATGAAACAATTTTTTTAATTGACAAAAAAAAAAAATCAATCATTGAATTCTCTCTCTCTTTTAGTGAAAATGTTTTAAAATTTTGTGATTATAATTTTAATTGGGTATTAAGATCCAGAGAGAGAGGCGATCGAATCTTGGTGGTTGATGAGAAAGCGAGTGGGTGTGTGTTATTGAGTTATCCTTTTAATCTTATAAAGTCTTTTTTTTTTATTTGGAGAAAAATACTTTTTTTACTCTATGAAGGAAGTAGTTTCTAACCCGACAGTATGGTAGCTTGATGGTCAAGTGATTAAACTATAATTTAGTTTGATGTTGTCATTAAAAGAAAAGGAAGTAATTTCTATATGATGTATCATATTTCAAAAATCAAATATTTTTATATTTGACATTTAAACACTTTTTAATTTTAGTCTATGATATTTTAATAATATTCAAGTATAGTTTTTGAGATAAAAATTATTAATTACATGATATAATGTTAACTTTGATAATGACTAAATTAATTTTAAATTTTAATATATTGATAAAGAGATTGTTTTTATATTGATATAAAATAAATTTATAAAAAAAAATAAGTTTAAATGTAAACTTAAAAAGTACACAAAAACTAAAATTAATCATTATTAAATTATCTAAAGTAAAAATATTTAATTTTAAAATATAAGAACTAAATACTAGAGAGCTTTCATTTTTAAGTTATCTTATTAAGTTAAAAGGGGCTATTCCCCAAAAATTTTAGTTTCTTTTTCTCTCGTTTTTTATTTTCAACTACTTATTATTAAATTAGTTTTTTTAGGAATTATTTAATTAGTATTGTTATCTCTCTCCCAACATATTTATATGCTTTCTTTGATTTCATTTTCCTTTCTTTTTTATTTTTCTATTGGTACAGTTTCTTTCTCTTTTTTCTCTCCTTATTTTCTGAACCTAAGACCCATATTCAAATCCTTGTTCAATTATATTTTACCCTAAATTCCCCATATTTATGATTTAATTAATTACCATTCTCTCTGTATAATTACTTTAATTTCTAAACTTAAAAATTCCTTTTAATAAAGTTTTTGTACTTTATCCAAACCCAAATGCCAAAAAAAATCAATTTTGAAAATCAAGTTTCTATTTTATATATTTATTATTAAGGCTCAAATTTGAAATATATCCCTGTTGTGAGTTCATCTTAAAGTCCTCCATAATTATACCTTTATTAATCACCTTCCTTTCTACCATAATCCCTTTTTCATTTTTTTAATCAACATGCAATATAAAAATATCAGATTTTCAATAATTTAATAAATTCCAAATCCAAATGTTTTAATTTTTATAAAATTATTTTTTAGTGCAACAATAATGAAAGGTAAGAGGATTGGACTACTGTTTTTCAAAAAAAAAAAAGGATTGGACTACTACTTAATCATAAATTTATATTGAGTTATGTTGTTATTAACATGTTTAATTCTATGCCTAAAATGGGCCGTTCACTTCCTGGTAATCGAGGATTTCTATGAGATGGGTATCTGGATTACCACGTTTATTTAGCGGTAATGATAAATATGCCGGGCATCTTGAGATGTTAGACATCCTAGGATACCCATTTGAGAGACATTTAGACGCCCTCCTACAACATGAGTTTTTAGGATTCTCATGTATAGGGCATCCTCAATGACATTTTTACCCTAATTGTTTTTTCTTTTTTATTATATTTTATCAATTCAACTTTTTTTCCCCATATTTTGTGAGTAGTTTGTAGCTTAAAATAAAATAATATGTTCTTTTTTAGTATATGATTACTATGCATGTATTAACAACTAACCATACATAATTAATTTTACTTATATTTTTCAAATATAATTGTCTACATTTTTTATATTTAGCAAATTTATTGCTTATTCAACTAATGAATTTATTTAGTTTTTTTTATTAAATTTATTTTAAAATATAATATTTTAAGTATGAGGACATTTAAGACATTTTCATAACAGTTTCTCAAATACCCATGAAATTATTCCTACAAAACAAACATGACTATGTAAGAATGTCGGACATCTGTCATTCCAGGTATCTATGATTCCAGATATCCAAGGATTCCGGCCATCAAGATTACCAGAAAGTAAACGCTAATAGTTGATAATTGGTTTTTTTTTTTTTTTATTTAAGAAAACACACATTTTAAAATTGAATTACTTCACTCTATTAAGATTTGAATAGGTTTTTTTATTCAACAATGTTTGAGGATGAATTTAGAACCTGTAACCTTTAGATTAATAGGTTGTATAAAATGCTTGTTTGACCCTGTTGAATTTATCCTAAAACCCTTCATAACTATACTTTTTTTTATAATCCATAATTATACTTTAATAACTATTAATTACCGTCCTCTATATGCATAATTACTTTTCTAAACCACTAGGGCATGCACTATATTAATAACCATATGCATTTTGTTCTGTTAGCGTGTCCATCAGTAAAATATAACTTGTGATAATTAAACTTAAGCGTTGAATTAATTAGTTGAAATCCATTAATTAACTTAGTAATTTAAGGGTTAATATAATGAAGATTAAGACTATGGTTTTATTTTATTATTTTTTTTGGGTTGGGTAAGAGGGGACCAAAATACCGATGTAAAAAAGATTAAGATTCTGATTTTCTCAAGAAAAAACAATGGCATAAAAAACTAAAAAAGAGCTTCTTTGAGATCTTATGACCCCACAAACCCATCCATAATTTTCACAACTTTCCATCATTAGCAACATAAATTATAACTTACATTTTTCACCCAAAAAAAAAAAGTGCAACACAATAATTTTGAGAAACTAAAACTCAAATCCCATAATTGAAGAAAGGTCTTTTATGGGACCAATATTAGCATGTGGCCTTGAACTCAACTAAGATACACATGAAAGAAAAAAAAAACATATTCATTAAATAATATTATACTTTAATTCTCTTTTTTTATAATTCAAAAAAATTTAGGTGTAGAATTCAAATTTTAACCTCTTAACAAGTCATACGGTTGAGTTGTGTTTTTATTAACGATTTAATTATCCCTTAATCGCCCTCCATATCCTACTTAATTAAGTCATAAGTCAAGTATACTTAAAAAGGGAATAATAGACTACACTAAAAAGTATATAAATATAAAATTCGCATATAAATGATTAATTTTTTTAAGAAAAAAGAATATGATTAGTTGAATATATAGGTTTTATGGAAAATCAACGACGTGGGGCTTGAAGATCGTGAAGATCCATGTGCATGCGATTTATTGGATTATTAATTAATTGTTATAAGATTAGTGATTTTGTAATGAGTAGATTTAATTTCAATCCCTCTATGATTGAGAGGGTGCATAAAGTGAATGTTTGACCTTTGTTCTAACTGTCTACATTATTATTGAACTTAATTATGTTATAAACCATGCTTAATTTTTAGCAACGAACTTCATGAGATTATACAAAAATGTCATATAACTAATATTTGATTAAAAGGACTTTGTATTATTTTCTTTTGTTATGTATGAGGAAATTGTTTCACCAATGATTTAACATGTATATATCATCATTAAACTGGTTTTCTCAATTAATTTTGGTTTAGGTTAATTGATTGAGAAATCCCACATGTTTTAAATATAAGAAATTGATGGCTGTTAGTACTATCCACCTTCTAGAAGTATGGTCCCATTTGACAAATTATTATGCAATTGAAATTTAAAAAGTAAGGTTCTTAGTTAAATTTTCTTGCATGAAGTTTTGAGATCTAAAAATAAAGCAAAGGAGAAGGCAAACTACTGAAATTATGATATAAAAACCATAAATTTGTTTTTCAAAATGTTTTTAAATTATCAATCACTGATTTTTGTGATATATATTTGTGATCTTTTAACTAATCATTTCCTTGGACCAAGGATGATACTATTTCAGAATATAGTCATTAAACAATAAGGTAAAAGGAAATAAGGGTTTATAAACTTTAGATGATTAGAACTTAATCCAACTAATTAAGATATATTATAGTATTTGTTTGGTGTTTATAAATTAGATTATAATTACTTTAGATGATTAGAACTTTATCGAACTAATTAAGATATATTATAGTATTTGTTAGGCTACAAAGAACATAACTTTATATGATGTAATTTAATAATCGAGAGGTTACGTGTTCAAATCTTGGACCTCCAAATATTATTGAATAAAAAAACATTTGTTATAAAGTCAAAATCTGAATTTTGTTGTTATAACTAGAAAAAATAACTATGTAAAAGAAAGAAAGTAATTCAATACCACCTCCCCTTACCTTCTAAGCCCTTGAATGCATGGTTAAATTAAAAATGTTAGTATTTTTCTTTTATATTCAGTGCTATAAACATTTTCTTACCAAAGAAAGGAAGAGAAAATAAAATAAAATCAAGGCTTTAAAAAAATAATAATAATAACCTTGCATTGTTGATGTAACAGCTCTATTCTTACAACTATTTTTCAAAATTACCTTGAGCAAAAATCAAGAATTGCATAACCAATTTGGGCAAAAATATGTTAGAATGTTAGATAAAAATTGAGTCAGTCATGATACGCAATAGCTTTTCATCCCTCATTTAACTGTTCTATTTTAATAATAATTTTGAAATGCTTATGAAAGACGAAAGTTAGAATTTTTTTTTTTTTTTAATATACAAATAATAAAGACTAAAGAAAAATAATATAAAGTTTTGAATTGCCAACCAGAACAATAACTCAATGACATCAATGTATATTCAATGATCAAAAGTTTATAGATTCAAATTCTCCACTCTCAATTTTTGTCGAATTAAAAAAATTGAATTCAAAATCAAATCAAATCTGAATCCACATTATATGTTGTAATTGGTGGATGAAATGGCCAATGAAAAGGTCAAAAGAAAGTAATTTAGGTGCAACTTCAATTCATATGGCGCCTTTACACATTCTTTTTTTTCAATGTTATTTAATATTTTTAGAATTAAAAAAATATATATTATAAAAAAAGTGAAATTTATGATCCTAAAAAGGTTACAAAAATGACATCATACATGGAATGCAGCCATAACTGTATCCAAATGGGTAAAAAAAAGGCATAGAAACCAAATCAATCATAAGATTTAGTTTTAGAATGCAATTATTTTCAACAGTTAAAAATTTGGACTTGTTCTTTAATTTGAACCTACTTTATTTCCGTATTAAGTAAATAAATAGAAAGAGAAAGCATAAATGATTGTCATAGAAACCATGCAAATTAAAATGTGAAAAGGATAAAACAAAATCCTTGGCCTCCCTCCAGCTGCCTCACGGCCTCACCTTCCAAACATTATTTTCTATTCTCTTAATTAATGAAATATTAAATAAGGGATAATGTTGAGTAAGTGAATGTTACGTATGTTAGGTGAGGCCAAAGTAAGAGTTATGTAATAGGTTTTTTTTTTTTTTTTTTTTTTAATAATGTAATAGGCTGTGAGTTGGATTCCAACTTATAGAAACATCCTAGAAAATGGAAATCAACAATTGAAAACGACGTATCTTGTGGTTTTATAATTTTCAATTTCTCAATATATGTACGTATATGCATGTATTATTTTTTCGTTCTTTTTTCCTCATTAATATATCAAGTCTTCTGTTTTATTTTATTTTTTATCACAAAAATGCATATACAAAATAAAAGTCAGGTGTTTATTTGAATGTCTTTCATTTTAAATTTCCAAAAATAAAAAATGTCAGTTGATTAAGATCAGTTTTAACATATAATACTTTTTTTTTAAAGAAAACTTTTTTTTAGTACAATAAAAAATGGAGAGATTCGAACCACAAATTTCGTGACTACTAATACATTCGTTGAACAATTGCTCTTGTTCGTAACATAGGTTATACTTTGTTTATGAAGTAACAATTTCAAAAAACAAAATTACAAAATTAGTCAAATTTAGAAAATAATTATAAATGCGACTACATTTTAAATAATTAAAAACTATAATTATTGATATTAATCAATATTACCACATACTTTCTTATAATACTTCTTATAATATTGTATTAATAAATATTTATAATATAATATTAAAACGTATTAAAGATAATGAATGCAAATACTTTTAAATTTGTATATATTTATAATTATTTTATGAAAACAATTCATCAGTAGAATTTCCTAAAAAAAGCCCTTCACTTCAATTGGTATTTAACTTTGTAACCGTTTAGAAACAAATTAAGCAAACTAGTTTTTATTTTTGTTTTTTTTTTAAATTTTGATTTCTTGTAGATATTAAAATTATAATTCATTTGAATTCTTAAAAAAATATTAATTTCAAAATGTAATCTTGTGAGAACAATTTTGGATAAAAACTCCAAACACTGATAGATGACTTAAAACTAGAACTATTCTACAATATATAGCCTTGAAAATCTTGGAGTTGTTTTGGGCACGTTTATGAAATAATTCAAAAGGTTATAGTTTTTTTGCTTGTAATATTCAATATGTGTGTAACAAATTACATGACTTCCATAATTTGTTTTTATCGTTTGATAAAATTTGGGACTACTTAATTATTATTTTATTAATTCATAGAAACGAGATTGGAAAATTAGCTTTTTTGTTTGAACTCTAGTTTGAATGGGATATTTGTGTTTCAAAATTGAACAATTATATGCATGGCATTTGATAATACTTATTTTAGTTCAAATAATAAAATTGTTAATTCCATAAAGAAATGTTAATTAAAATAAAATAATGATTAAACTAAATATATTAATGAAATAATTCTTTTAATTTTTACGTAAATTTTTTTTTTTTTTAAAATAAGTATGAAAATAAATTTAAACAACACATAAGAATTAAAGTGAACATTATTGAAATGTCCATTTTGAAATTTAATGAATAAAACTATAATTTTCCTAAATTTTAATATTTAAATATCTCATTGACTAAATTCTTATTTTCTTCCTGAATCATAAAACACAATTTGTAATTTAACCCGATCTTTAAAAAAAAAAAAAAAAAAAAAAAAAAAAGTTTAACGGAATAAACTCCTAACAACCTTTGAGAAACAATTGATCAACCTCTCTAATTCATAATTGTTTACTACAAGTAATTTCCATCAAAATATCATCCCATATGTCAATGAAAACATTGTTTCCCTCACAAGATAGCATATGATCATTAACATTATAATTATGAAACTTTAATCATCTTTTCATTCAATCCCCACCTCACCAAAAAAATCCCATAAAAATTCTCCACGGATATTAAAGAAACTAATAATAATTAAATAGAAAAAGAGAATATCTAGATGAGAACATCAAGATTTTTGCAAAGACCAAAAGACAGGGAATCTAGGTTACACAATTTCAACAACACATCTTGTTTGAAAAATGGAAAATATTAGATATAATTTGAGAGCTTGCTAATACAAATTTAAACAAGATCCATAGGCATACATCACATTTTGATTTTTTCTTGTTTTAAAAATTTGTTCTTAGTTTTGGAAAAAAAAAAAAAAACAACTCATTTATCCAACAAGTAAAAATATGCCAACTCTTATTTGTTATCTGCGTGGCCAGCAACCTTAAATTAAAAACTCCGATTTTCGCATCTAATGTTTCCCTAATCAACGGCAAAATTGTTCATTTCTCTTATTTGTTTCACTTTTGCTTTGTTTTTTTTTTTTGGTATAGATTTTCCTAATATTAGATTTCTTGTTAATTTTTAAAGTTTTTAAAAAATATTTTTGTGTTCTTATCGTTACATTGTGGAATATTTCACATATTCTACTTTGATATGGTTATATTCTTTTTGTTTAAACAGAATATGTACATGAGATTGTACATATTTTGTTTCTCTAATTTTAAAATAGGAATAAGAGAAGGGAAATATTCTAGAAAATTCCGAAGACAAGGAGTAAGTCTGAAATTGAACTTGAAAAGATTTGATTTGATTTAATTTAATTTAAATCAAATAATGAATTTGAATAAGTAGTTAAACAATGTTATTTGTTCAAAAAAAAAAAAAAAACTAATCTTATATATATCAGATTTTATGAATTTTTTTTTTCCAGTAAAGATTTCATGATACTCTGTGTTAGGTGAGTTTATTTTTTATTTCGATTTTCTTCCAAGCCTTAAAACTACGATTTAAGTTTCTTTTCTTTCTTTTTTTTTTTTTTTTTTTTTTTTTTGAGATCACTACGATTTAAGTTAATGAAGAGTTCACTTGAAAAGAAAAAAAAACTTTTGAAATGATAAAAACATAACTGAAACAATCCTTGTAAGGAAATAACTGCAACAATCCTAATACTATACTGACTATGGGTTTTAAAAAAATCGAACTTTAACCGTAAGTTTTGTGATTATTACAATATCACTATATTAATTGAATTATGCTTACATTTTTTTTTGGTGAGATTTTTTACGTTAAAAAATAACTATGCATAACAACTTTAAAAAAAAAATGCACTAAAATATTAAAGTCAACTTTTATCCATACAATAAATAGTTTTCATTTATGGCATATATATCTTTAATCACTGTCATGTCATAGACATATTTCAACCAGTATAATTTTTAATTAGTGTCGTCTTTAATCAAGAGATAATGAATAACATTATTGAAATAAGTAAAAACACTCAAAATTCTATTATGAATAAAATATTTTTAAAAAAATATTATAATTAAAATAGACAACCAAAAAATTATCACATACAATAAATTTTTACTTTTTTTTTTTCAGATATGCTCACTTTTGAATCACCAAAAAATAGTTTTTTTTTTTTATTTAACTTTATTTTGAAAATTTAAGATAAAAAATTCAAATTTATAACTTCTTAATTTGAAATAGGTCATATTTTAAGTTGGTTAATGTATGTTATCCAAACAAATGGTATTAGTAAATAAAATCGCCCTTCAATTGAACTGAGGAAAAACAAAAAATCGATCTTCAATTGAACTGAAGAGCGAATTTTTTTTTTCAAAAGTGCCCTTTAATTTTTAACGCTACAAATTTAGGGGGAAAATACTTGTAGTTTTTTTTTTTTTTTTTTTTTTGAGAAGAAATACTTATAGTTATTATTATTATTATTATTATTATTATTATTATTATTATTATTATTATTATTATTATTATTATGTATTTTAAGAGGCTAATTATAATGTAAATGCCAATTTGCAACCAATAAAACGTGTTGGTTCGAATCATGCTTGGGAACTGAGCGTTAAAATATTGGGTAGGTTGCGGTGCTTATTCAGAATATAAATAACGTTATCCTTTTTCTTCAACATCTCACATAATCAAATATTATTCTTTCCCTTTCGCTTCTCTGCTTTTTATTTATTTAATTTGCAATTTGCTACCATTTTATATAGACTCTTTAATTTTCGATGCATTTCTTTTTTCTTTTTTTTAATGTCCATTGGATAATTTTTTACAAGTGTTATATAATTATAAGCCAGCACATAATTTATTCTTGGACAATCTCACATATTATTAATGTTATTTCGAGGTTAATTATATAACAAGGAATTTATATCTTAAATCAGTAGGGTAACACATGATGTAATGTTCTAAAAGAAAAGGTCCGGGTTGATTATTTTGATACTTGCAACTAAAAGTATTTTCAAAGTATTAAATGTTTTCTTTTTTCCATTGCGTAAGTCAAGCGAGTGATATATATTGATATTTTTTATTGTCTTTTACGCATCCCAATGATTAATGCCACACACAATATATATTTTCACCTTACAATATTTAAATATTAAAAAAATATATATGAAATTATTTTTTAACTAAATAATCATCATAGATTTAACACATTATCTCTCTTAATATTTTAAGACTCATAACTATTAGATCACTATATGAAGGTTAAGTCAACCTAATGATTAAAAAAAAAAGTGTTATCGTGTAACTAAAGATTGAGACATTGTTTTTTTTTTAATAAATAAATTTGACCTACTAAGTTAACCAATTTTAAGAATAACAAGTAAACATAAAAACAACAATTCTATGGCATATAGGGGCTAAATTAATTTTTTATTTTTATTTTGTTGAGTTATACAACAATTGAAAGTGGTGTATTTAAATTCATTATTTTTTTGTTATTAGATATATATTGATATTGTTGAACTATTAATCAAGAAAGTGGTGTATTTAAATTCATTATTTTTTTTTGTTATTAAATATATATTGATATCGTTTAACTATTAATCATTGGTTATAGGCAATAGTGGCTAAATTGATAATTGTAAAGTCTTTAGCTACCTAAAGTAACACCACATAAAATATTAGTACACCTACAAGGTTGTAAATGATTACACATCTTCAAAGCACAGAAATTTTATGCTAATTTTGTGGATGAATCAATTTTGAAATGAAAACTCATATTTATTTAACGAATATTTTTTCACGAACAAATAGACAAAATTAAAACGACCAATTTGAAATAATTGTTCAGCAGTGGGATCAAACTTTTAGGGCATGTTTGGCTAGGAATGAATGGAATGGGATGGGAAGAAAAACGGGAGTAAGTTAATGTTTGGTGGGAAGATAAAAAAAGAGAAGTGCTAATAAATTCATATTTGATGGGATGGGAAGGGAAGGGAGGTGTTGCAGTTTTTTTTAATATATAAAATAGATATTTAGTAGTTTTTTAATATAACAGTCATAATTGAATATATATTTTTTATTTATTAATGAAATATTATTTTAAAATAAATATAATTTAACTAGTTTGACTATTTAGCATATATATATATATATATATATATATATATATTTCAATACCATCAAAACATAGTAATTTAGTTATATAAATATACTTAATTGATTTGGAACTATTGTATTCCACCAAAATAAAGTATATAAATATGTATTTAGATTATCTCCGAAATAATGTTTTAAAAGAATGTATACATTTTGTTTTTTAAAAAAAGTATGCATTTAGAAATTTTGATGAATAATATGTTGATTCTTAAATTTGATGAATAATAAAGTCAATATTT
>JBBMKA010000009.1:1859343-1895444 GCA_037833695.1 Sechiopsis laciniata | reverse complement strand
AAAAAAGCTGTTTAGCCATTATAATTCATTTATAGCCGTTTAATAACACACGTCACAATAGAGAATCAAATATTCGAAACCAAATAAGGAAACAATTCGAACATTAATTTCGACATTACAAGATTTTACTCGAAGTCATTTGAGTTTATCTTTTGATTATTTAAGAGTTAAAAATTGAAGTGGGTTTTAAAGATTTATCGATTATTCTGTTAAAAAAAAATAACAACAATTAAGGAAATAAAATTAAAAACACGAATCGTGATATTTTTGGTAAATATTCGGTCATAAAGCCAAGTAACCCTAACCCTAACTTTCATCCCTTTATAAATCAAGCTTTCACGCAGCCACAAGCAAAGCCTTCAAGCCATATGCATCTTATTCTTGCTCTCTAAGTTACTCGAAAAGTGGACCCCATTTTCTGGTTCTTCAAGCAACCGCTCTTCTCCGGCCACCGCATCTCCGTTCCACGGCGGTTATCGGCGGCTTTTCCGGCGATCGGAGGTCCAAAACTTTAGTCAGTTTCAGATTCGTTTTCTTTTTCAGTGGATTCAACATTGTTTCTAATATTTCCAGGTTCGTTGTCCAATTTATTCATATTCATTTATAGTTTAAATCAGTATGTATTTATTATTTTTTTCATAATTAGATCAGCATCTGAATTAGGTGAACATTTCTCTGTTAAAATCAAAGTATTGTAGAAATTAATTAACTCAAAGTGGATTAGTCTAGAAAATTAAATTTCTACGAGTATTCTTGACTTTCAAATTTTGTGGTTTTTTTTGTTTTGTTCATAATAATTTTGAGTATCGTTTAGGTTTAGAGTTTCTGTTAATTTCAAAATCAAACGTGTTAATTAATTGTTAGAACAGAGCAATAATATTGTAATTTTTTTTTTACAGGTTTGATTTTTGGCATCTAAAGTATGAGAAAGTCCTGTGTTGAGATCTCCCAAAGTCATCACTTTATGAATTTGCACAAATTTTTGAAAACAAAAAGGAGCATTGTGAAATATGCCAAAAAGACATTACCAAACAACAATTGGAACGAAATCTTTGATCCTTTGTCTGTTAAAGAATTACACGGTTCGTTTTGGGTTGGAGATTGTTTATTTCGTAAAAGGGGCTCTGAAATTATATTTTTGGCAAAGAACAAAGAATCCACAGCCCCAAATTCAAAACTCCCCAAAGAAATTATTATCAAATCTTGCCCTGTAGAATCCTCTTCCTCGCTCCAACATGAAAAGGATTTGCTATCCAAATTTGCACATTGCAAGAACGTGGTGCATTGCTATGGAGATGAAATTACAACCACGAATTCGGGTCAAAAGATTTACAATGTGTTATTGGAGTATTGCTCTGGCTCTTGCTTGCGTGACCACATGATTAATTATGGACTTTACGGGATGCCCGAATTCGAAGTTCGTCGGTATACGAGAGACATTGTACACGGGCTCTATTACATGCATTGCAATGCTCGGTACATCCACGGCGACATCAAACCACGAAATGTTCTGTTGTTACCGAATGACGACGAAGATTCTTTTGTGGCTAAGATAGCGAGTTTTGGATTTGCTAAGAAGTTGACTCCGGATGTACTATGCGATCACGGGATTTGTCATTCAGGACCGTATACGTCTCCGGAGTTGGCGAGAGATGGTTGTTTAGATTGGCCTGCTGATGTTTGGGCACTTGGATGTGTGGTGTTGGAGATGTTGATGGGAAAATGGAGTTTTGAAAATGCTTATGAGTGTAGTGAGGAGCTAGCAATTCCAAAGGAGATATCAAATATTGGAAAAGATTTCATAAAGAAGTGTTTGGTAAGAAGTCCTTACAAGAGAAGACCTGTTTGGTTGTTGATCAAACATCCTTTTGTTTGCCTGTGAAGAACTCATATGTTGAATGAAGCCAATAGTGTTGTGTTTTGTAAACAGTTGTTTAGTAATATTTTGAGAGTTTGAGTTAATGAATTAATGCAACTTTTTGTTGTAGATGTTTTGTAAATCTCATCCAATATTTCTATTTGTTTTTATTAATACAACGATACTTGGGTTATAACAGACTTAAATATGCAACTTTTATTTATCATGTGATATATGATGTTATTAGAATTATATTTTATTGGTATTCTTATATAATTTTTTGATATGAACATTTAAAATGACGAGCTGACAAAAATCACAATGGCTTCTTACAAAGGCTAATTTTTTACGGGGTTACTATTTTCTTTTTGGAAATTGTAATTTTTCGAAAAAGATATTAATGGAATTAGAGAGGTATGCCAGGAGCATACAAAAATCCAAGAAGAAAATGTTACAGGAATGCAAGCAATGGAGACAATGTCATAATTTTTAAATAGAATTGATTTCGAACACCAAGAAGCAAATAAAATGACAATGTCTTCCCAAACGGAGTTGGAACTTCTAGCAATGTATTTGTCATCGAAAATCCGTGCGTTTCTTTCCTTCCAAATGGCCCCCATAATATTGATCTTCATTGTAGAGGATTGAGAGAAGCATGGCCTGTTCATGAAGTTTGATATAAATTCCACCATATTCACTGGCCAACCTGAAACAAAGAAGTTGGGAAGAGAAACCCACATGCTTTTGGCGAAAGAGCAATGTAAAAAGATATGGTCAGTAGATTCGGCATTACATTTACAGAGGCTACACCAGTGAGGACTAAGGAAGTAATTCTTAAGTCTAACCACCTCACAAGTGTTTAGACCGCGGTGAAAAATGGTCCAGATAAAAATTTTGATCTTCTTAAGAAGGGTGGACTTCCAAAAGTGCTGGAGAAAAATTCCATTCCCATGGTCGACATTGTTTAGAACAAGCTTGAGAGAGCTCACCGAGAAATCCGAGTTGCTACTAGGATTCTAAATAATGTCATCAGTACAGTAATTGCTAGGAATAGGGCATGACAAGGAGATCGATAGCCATTTGTTGTGATCGCTATAAGCAAAGGGCCTTCGAGGAAAGATATTCGAACATAAGGAATCACGGTTCCACGCTCCGCTAACCTTCATCTGGTTAAATGTTGAAAGAGAAAAAAAAACGAGGAGCATGTTTAAAAAGAGGTCCCATACCTGTCCAGTTATCGTACTAGAAATTAGTCTTGTCCCCCGTTTTAATCCTCTAGATGATATTTGAATAAACAATGTCCCTCATCACAACAATAGCCTGCCATGGAGATCTATAACTGCCAGCCTTGATTTTACTAGGGATATTGCTAATATAATGAGGGATATATTTCTGGTCAATGATGCGCCTCCAAAAAGAAGGAGACTCATTAAAGTAACGTCATATCCATTTACCAAGGAGAGCGTTGTTCATAGTATTAATTTTGGAAATGCCAAGACCTCTCTCATTCTTGGATTTGGTCACAATGGCCCATCTAACCAAGTTGCTACCCCCATTGTTATCCACACCCTTCCAAAGGAAATTCCGAAACAACTTCTCAATGTTCTTGCATACAGAAGCCGGAGCACGAAAAGTAGAAAGCATGTATGCAGGGAGACCGCTAAGAATCGATTGCAATAAAGTAAGTCTTCCACCTTTAGATAAGTAAAAGTATTGCCAAGATTCAAGACGTTTGTGATTTTTCTCGATCGTAGGGTCCCAAAAGCCATTGGATTTTGGATTATCACCAAGAGGCATCCCCAAATAATTTATTGGTAAAGGCATGTGAGGGCAAGACCATGAAGATGCCACGTTAACAATTTCATATTCCTCCACATTAATACCAGAGATAGATGATTTTTGCATGTTAACTTTGAGTCTAGAGGAGGCTTCAAAGGTTTTAATCAAAGAAAGCAAATAGGGCAGTATAGTCATTATCAATAGAATATAGGAGTATGTCGTCAGCAAAAAAAAAAAAAGATGAGTGATTTGAATATCACCTATAGAACTCCCCTGAATAATACCTTTTTGTTGAGCATCCAACGGTAACAGATGACTTATTTTAACAGAAACATTATAAATATAGTTAAATTTTAAAATATTTACATCCATAATCATAAATACAGTTCAATACTGTATCAACAATAATAATAATTAATATAGTATTATTTATTATTATTAATACAATTTTATGTATTATTAATACAATATTGTGTATATTAGAGTATTATATATTATTATTAATACTTATGATTATGAATACTTAAAAAAAAAAGTGACTATGTTTGTAATTTTTTTTTCTTCAATTTAACTAATCTGGTAAGTTTAAACGAGGGTAATATATATATATATATATATGAGAATTTACCATCATCACCACATTCTATCTCTTATATTATATTTGCAGCATAATTGTAAAAATAATTCATCTATAGCACATGATTTTTTAGAATGTATTTATGACTTATTGAATTTTATGATCAGTGGTAGACTCAACCACTAATAGAATTCAATTTGAATTTCTAACGACAAATGAATTATATTTGATCTTGTGCTATGGATGAAAATATTTTTGCAATTTTTTATTATATATGTAATATCCCCTATATATATTTATTTATTTATTTTTAACGAAAACGTAGGCTGAAATACATATTTAATACTCGATCAATATTTTCTCAAAAAAAAAAAAAAAAAAAACTCGATCAATAAGCTTCAAAATTGTTATTAAAGTTCATTAAAGAAATCACCGTATTTGACTTTTTAATGAAGAAAAAAGTTCGCTTTCTGACATATAGACACATTGACATTAAATTAGTTCAAAAGTTTACCAAGAATTCAATTGACTAAATTTGGAAAAGAAAATCCACGTAAGTTCAAAAGTTAGGTGGTTCATAATACAAGTCGGCAATCTGTTGTTTGCAATCAAAGTGATTATATTTATATATAAATAGGCTTTGCGATATCAATTAAAGTCAAATCAGCTATTTAGAGCATGTTAAGAAAGAATCAAATTCAGTATTCAAATTTTAAAAATAATGCTTTAATTATAAATTTGGCATTTTACAGTCATTTTTAAAACTAAAATTTAGTTTTTATATTTTAAAAAAATTAGTTCACCAAGTCGGTGGGGGTAATTATTTAATTGTGAATTATGATATGATTTTCTTGTATAAGCTTACATTTGACTCATACTATGATTATTGACATTAAATAATTAACTTCTAGAATAGTAGTCTGGTAAATCAATTCAATACCATTGTCACGAATCATTTTTTTTTTATAGAATTTGTGATTTTTCTCTCTTAACTTGTACTAAAAAAAAAAAACCAACTTCTAATAATTTAATTTGTCAATGGTTTATTAAATTATAAATTTATTCAAACCATTTAGTTAAATTCTAAAAATTAAAATTATATAAACTATATGCGATGAAATTTATGATTTAATTTTCATTTTTTTTTCTCTCTCCTGAAGGAATATGGTGGCACCAAAATGAACACGTATACAAGTAAATAGCCAAAAAAAAAAAACCCATTTAAATCTAAATAAATGAAGAAACTATGTGAAAAATTGGAGAAACAAAATGGTATTTGTATTTCATATCACAGAAAATGGAAACTTTGTTTTTCTTACAACTGAGAAATTAAACATGCTTAATAGAAGCAAAAGAAAACAACGATTTTTTTTTTCTCAGTGAATCATAATATTGATGTATAATTGGAGACACAGCCCCCAACTTCTAACAAATATAGCCATATGGGTATAATATCCACACAATAGAAACACAATGGTTTTTTCCCCTCTCAAACCATTGTAAAAAAAAAAAAAACTAAATTATGTTTTTTTTTTATTTTATTATTATTATTTTTTAATTAGCTTCATCTTTCTTCTTCATTCTCTCCATGAAACAATATATTCTCTTAAGAGCAATTTTTAGAGTTTCTTCACTCATATTGGCAAAACAAACCCTGAACCAACCCGGTTCAGAGCAATGACATGACGAACCGGGCGAAATATTCAACTTCACTTCCTTCAAAATACACTTCCAAAGCTCAATCTCGCCTTCACGGGTGGGATTTTTCTTCAACAACGGGCTCAAATTCATCCAGCAAAATAAACCAGCATTCCCTTTCAAGCACTCGATCCCTGCGGTTCGAAGCCCGTTGACTATCATCTCGTAACGCTTTCTGAGCCTATCTCGGTTCATTTTAATGTATTTCTCCGTAAATTCCTGGTTCGACAACATGGACGCCAAAAACCGTTGCGTTTGTGAAGATATCAACGTGAAGCTCGACATACGACGAGCCGTCGTAACGACTTTATCATTGTACGAATAAATCGTCCCGACTCTAAACCCTGGAAGGCCGAGATCCTTCGAGAGACTATAGACAATGTGAACCCGCTCGGCTTGTTTGTAGCCACGGGATTCCAAAACCTCGGCGACGCTGATGAACTCGGCCGAGGAGAAAACCGAACCAGAATAGATTTCGTCGGATACTAGGTGAATGTTTTTTAATGTAACGAAATCCAAAATTTCCTCGATTGTGGACCGTTCGATCGTGGCGCCAAGAGGATTTGATGGATTTGTGATCAAAACTCCTCTAACTTTCATCTTCATGAACACTGCAGAATTATAAGCCGCTTCCAAAGCTTGGGAAGTAATTTGAAAATTATTTGAACTATCGCAATGAATTGGCACAATTTTCACTCCAGTTCTCCATCTCAAATCTCTATCAAATCTGCACCAAAAAAAGTGAATATTAGTGCATGAAATTAAGGATGCATTTGGGAAATGGTAAAAATGATCCATTTTTAGAAATCAAACTGAAACAAATTGATGAACTAAAAAGGTAATTTTATCTATGAATTATTATAGTATTATAATAACTAGAAAATTATAAAGCTTGATGACTATAATAATTGGAATGAAGAATTACGTGTTAATCTATTGACTATTATAATCACTCACTCAAAAAAAAAAAAAAATTACTATAACCAACTTAACTCATCCTTAAAAAGACCAAAACACAATTAGAAGGTAAGAAGGGATGAAAATAATGATTATGAAAAAAATTAATTAATTATATTTGAAAAAAAAAAAATATTTATGAGAGAATAAAATAGTGAGTATAAAGAAAAAAAATCAATAAATACGAGACCAATAAAACGTTCTTATTAATTTGATAAAAAATGATTATAGATAGAATAAAATAGTTATGAGTATAATAAAAAATGGTTATTAAAATAGTTCTCAATCGCTTAAACTCTCCTAATTAATAAATTTGAAATTTTGGATGATGGGTTTTGATAATCTTACCCTGGGTAGTAAGGAGTGGGAACAAGCAAAGCATCACCAGGATTTGCAAGGATGAAAGTGAGAAGCTCATTGGCAGCTGTAGCACCAGCAGTTAAAACCACTCTATTAGGGTCAAATTTGACATTTCCATTTCTAATTTGTTCCATAAAACCAGCCATTGCTGTTCTGAAAGAGACCAGCCCATGATAATCTTGAAACAAAGCATTTTCTCTAAACCCACAAGAATTGCCTTCTGTTTCAGGATTTTGCTTTAAATATTCCTCCACCAAATCAAAAGACACCTGTTTCACAAAATCAACACCAACCCAGTTCATAAAAATCCAAACTTTATGTGAAAAAAAAAACATTAAAGTTTTTTTTTTTTTTTTTTTTTTTTTTGTTCTTACTTGATTTTCAGCTAATCCCATTTGGATTATGCCTGTTGGATTGGTTGATTGGTTGTAAGGATTTTCGTCGTAGGCTTTCCAGCCGGCGAAATACGGTGAGTCTTCGCCATGAGTTTCGGACGTTGCAATTTCGGACAGTTCAACTTTTGGCTGTGGCTCAATCTCAATTTCAATTGCCATTGATTTTTAATAACTTTAGAGCTGATCAAAGAATGAAAATTCAAAGGAATTTGTTGTTTCCTTTTGAGAGAGATGAATTGGAATTCAGTTCAAAACTGTTGATTGTAGCCCTTCCTAAGGACGTCTCTATTTATAGCAAGTCCTCAACTTTTTTTTTTTTCTTTTTTAAAAAATAGCATGATACCCGTTTTTTAAAAATGACAAAAAAAACTGAATTCTTCTATTTCCCTTTCTCTCTATTTTTTTTTAATTAGGGAAAATATATTTTTAATCTCAAAATTTAGGTGTAGTTTATATTTGGTCCGTATAATTTAAAATCAAATATTTTTATCACTCATATTCTAATAATGTAGTTTTAATCTTTGTGTGTAATCTCAAAAAAAAAAAAAAAAAAAAAAAAAAATCTTTGTGTGTCTTTTGAATTTATTATTATACTTCATTTCTTTTAAAATTTAAATTAATATCCAAACCAAAACAAGTACTTCATAAATACATTAAAATTTAAAATTAATCTAATTATCTCTGTCAATATTAAATTACAATATTATGTCATTAATTAATTTTATTATTTAAAAAACAGAGCATTATTAAAATATAAAAAATACAGTTGTTTGAACTAAAAAAGATAAATTTGTTTAACCAAATAGAAATAAGAAATAAAAAATTAGAGATTAAAAATGTACTTTTCCTATAAAATTTGTGTCATCATATTTTGAATCGGGTTAAGATGCAGAGAGAGTGGCGATCGAATCTGGTGGTTGAAGGAAAAGGGAGTGGGTGTGTGTTATTGTGTAATATATCTTTTTGTTTTTTTAATTGTTTTTTGGAAATAAATCTTATTTATTTATTTTTTAGTTAGAAGGGGCTCTTCCCCAAGAAAATCAAAATCTCTCTATCTTTTGCTGCTTTTTTCCCAACTACTTATTATTAAATTAGTTTTGTAATCTTTCTTCCCCATATATTTATATACTTTCTTTGATTTCATTACCCTTTTTATATTCTAGGAGGTTCTATTTTTTTCTCCTTATCTTATAAACCTAAGACCCATATGCTCATCCTTGTTCAATTATTTCTCCTTAAATTCCCCATAGTTATGCTTTAATTAATTACCCTTCTTATGTATAATCACTTTTTAAAATACAATTTCAATACTTAATCAAAACCCAAATTATGTCCATTGCTCTCAGTTTGGCTATTAAATATAAAAATCAAGTTTATAATTTTTATATTTAATAGCCAAAATGAGAGCAACTCAACCTACCTTTCTTGGATTTTTTTATCTGTGACTTATTGTTTTTTTTTTTAATAATTTAATAATATATATTGGTGGAGAATTTAAACGCATAACCTAGTATAAGTCCACACGGTTGTCAAATTTAAACTTTATTAGTTGCCAAAAGAAAGCAATTAATCTCATTTTTATATACTTTTATCGAGACCCAAATGAAAATCTATAATGATTAACATGACATGACAATTAAGGGTTAATATGACAGGAGATTGAAGATTAGCGTTTATTTATTAATTTATCTTTGGGTTGGATGAGAGGGGACCAAAATACCAATGTAAAAAAGATTAAGATTCTGATTTTCTCAAGAAAAACAATGACAAAAAATGAGCTTCTTTGAGATCTTATGACCCCACCAACCCATCCATAATGTTCATATTAATCTCCCATCATTAGCAACATAAATTATAACTTACAATAATTTCCAAAAACTAAAACTCATATGACAAATCCCATCATTGGAAAAAAGGTATTTTATGGGACCAATATTAGCATGTGCCCTTGAACTGAACTAAGATACACAACCAAAAGAAGAAAAAAAAAACAATTAATTAACGAACAATACACCACTTCTATTTAATTAATTCTCCCTCAATCACCCTCTAAATCCTACTTAATTAAGCCATAAATCAATTACACTTTGAAAACATTCACAAACTTTTAAAATTTCTTAAACATTATTCACAATGTCAAGCAAATCTTATGCTTCCTCTCATGTATGAGATAAAGATACTTGTCAAGATTGTGTTCTAATAAAATGAAGAATTGATCAACCATAGAGTTTGGAAATTGGCCAAAACAAGGAGAGAGAAAAGAAAAAAACAGAAAAAATGGAATAATAGGCTACATTAAAAAGTATAGTATAAATAAAAAAAATTAGAATATAAATGATTGGTAGAATATGTAGTTTATATGGAAAATCAAATTGAAGATCATGAAGATCCATGTGCATGCGATATATAAGATGATTATTAATTATATTATAAGATTGGGGATTTTGTAATGAGTAGATTCAATTCCAATCCCTCTATGATTGAGAGTGAGTGAATAAAGTGGATGTTTGACCTTTGTTCTAACTGTCTCTATTATTAGTGAACTTAATTATGTTATAAACCATGCTTAATTTTTAGTAACATACTTTATGGGATTATGAAAAAAAAAATGTCATATAACTAATGTTTTTATTTCTTGGTATATTAAATGATGACTTTTATTATTTCTTTTTAGACTTTAGTGACATCATGTATTATCTAGTAAATTGTCATATTTCCTTTTGTTATATTTAATAAATTGTTGGCAAAAGTACTTTTTTAGTACCTAGGTTTGAGATTTAGTTTCAGTTTGGTCTCTATATTTAAAAAATTAACACTTTTACCTCTAATATTTCAATTATGATAATTTTTTGTCCGTATGTTTCAAAATTAAATATTTTTATCCCTGACATTTGAATAATGTTCATTTTTTGTCCCTAGGTTTGAAGTCTAGTTTCAGTTGGGTCCTATATTTTAAAATTAAACAATTTTACTTCCGACATTTAAGAATACTCATTTTTAGTCTGTGTGTTTTTTTAGTTTATTTTGATATTTATTTTTAAAAAAATAAATTAAATTCTCGTCAAAAATAAAATAATCAATTCTATCAATATATTATAATTTAAAATTAGTCTATTATATTTCTAACGATTTTGTTATCTGAATGATTAAAATCGAGCATTATTGAATTTTATTTAAATGTCACGAGTAAAATTATTCTATTTTGAAACATATGTGTCTAATATAAATTGAAATTTAAAGACTAAAAATATATATATTTTTTCCCTAAATACATATAATTTTCTAAATTAAAACAATAATAATAAATAAACAAAAATGCAATGGAGCAAACCAATGTTATGACCATTTAACCTATTTATTATCAGCTTATAACGAGAATCATAACTAAAAAGAAAAATATGGTAAAAGAAAATAAATATTTTAGTTACTTTTGGACAATTTTATAATGTACATATATTTGATCAAATAAAATTTAAAAAAAAAATATATTATTTTCAAATAAAATTAATAAAAAAAATTATTTTTTCTTTCTTTTTTAATAGAAATTTGGATATATTAATTTCAAATACTAATATATCGATGAAATAATTACTTAATTTTGACGTTAGTTTAATTATTTATTTTTTTAAAATTGATGCAAAAGTAAACTAAAAAATACAATAGCACTAAACGTGAGAGTTATTAAAATATCAAAGATAAAAATGTTCAATTTAAAATATAAGAACCAAACTGAAACTAGACTCCAAATTTAGAGATAAAAAATAAGGACTATTGAAATGCAAGAATAAAAATGTTCATTTTCAAAATATAAAAACAAAAAAGAAACTAAATTCCAAACTTAAAGACCAAAAATGTAATTTTTCCTAAATTGTTTCTTAACCAATGTTATAACATGCATATATCATCATTAAATTGGCTTTGTCAAATGATTTTGGTTTAGATCATTAGTCCACATGTTATAAATATAGCAAGTTGATGACTTTTTTTTTAGGAGCAACAAGTTGATGACTTACATCCACTTTCTAGAAGTATAGACTCATTTGATATATAATTGTGTAATTAAAGTTTTAAGATTGTTAGTTAAGGTTTTAACTTTTTTTTAAAGAAATCTTTTTTAATGGAGTTTTGAGATCTCTATTAAAAGATTCTAAGCAAAATAAAAAATAAAAAATAAAAAATAAAAATAAAAACTAAACTAAATAATAATAGAGAGAGAATTTGATTTTGTCTTTCAAAAGTTTTTTTTTCTCCTCCTCTTTTTTTCAGTACTGATTTTTCAAAACTAAATAATAATCATATTCAAGACCCTAAGATGATAATGTATATTTCAAAATCTCGCCATTAAATAATAAAACAAAAGGAAAAACGGATAAGAAAGTAGTTCATATTTACTCGGATGATTATTAAAATTACTAAATATAAGTCACTAATTATTCAATCAAAGGCCATTTGAGCATGGTTAAACTAGTTAAGATAATTGAAAGGATTCGTGACGCCTTGATTTAGTTGATTGATTCTAATTTAATTTTTTTGAAATCGGTTGTAGGCCAATTTAACTTGATATCTTCTATGTATTATTTGTGATCAAGCTTCCGTTATGTAAAATAATTTCTTGACATAAAAATAAGAATAAATAATTATAAGAAAAAGAAAAAGAAAAAAGGAGATCAATTTTTTCATTTCTTAAAAAATATACATTTTTTTTTTATAGACTTTTCTTTTAATATTGTAATTATTTTTATATTTAAAAATTAGCTCTCAAACATTTATGATAAGATTTTCAAGTAAAATCTTTTTTTTCTTGAAATTATAACAATTGAAAGTAAAAGAATATAAACACAAAATCTCTTGATCATTAAGTGTACATTAACTTGACTAAACAATTGCTCAGGTTGGTATTCCCAAGTAATATCACAACTTTGAAAATAATGTAATTTGTAAACATTTTTATGTATAATTTAGCGTAAAACCAAGAAGAAAAAGGAAAATCCTAAATTCCAAATCTCCAATGATATCTCAATCCACGTTTTATGCAATTGGTGGATATGTAACTGAAGATTGGACCGTATAATATGATGAAATGGGGTGTTCAAAAAGGGCATAAACACCAAATCAATCATAAGGTTCAATTTTAGATGCAATTATTTTCCGAAGTTAAAATTGGACTTGATTGTTTATTTTCAACTACTTTTTTTTTTATAATGATTTTTTGTTATTATTACTTTTTCCATATAAAGTTCAAAAGAAAGAGGAGAAATGATTGGCAATAAAAAAGCAATGTAATTAAATTAAATGTGAAAACGGTAATATATCTTGGTCCTTATCCCTCTAGCTGCCTCATGCCCTCATCTTCCTAACACTATTGTATTATTATTATTTTCACTTTTATGTTACTTTTAATTTTATTATTGAATAAAATTTTATTGAATGAGTTGGTGGCGCAATTGGTTATCTAGTTTAGTGTTAATTTATTTTCACTTCACGATCACAGATTTGATCTATGGAATCGGTATTTGTAATTCCTTTCTCCCAACTTGTACTTAAAAAAAAAAAAAAAAAAAAATTATTGAGTAAAATTCTCCCATTGAATGTCACGGAAATTTCTTTTATAAATAAAAATATTGAAAAGTATTTAATTTTTTATGGCACTTTTATCTTGATTGAAAGTAATAATACACTTTTATGTAGAATTTGTGGTTCATTTTTCAATTTATACTAAAAAAGAATAGCATAAGGATCTTGTGAATACGTTCATCTATTCTCTATTAATTAGTTTATTATAATTGTATTCTTTATGTACTTTCTAATTTATGGAATTTTTGTATCTAATCCACTAGAGTAAATTCAACTGGTGTGAGCAATAATTTACTTTCAAAATTTAAATTCACACCACTTATTTTTATAATAATTGACTTGATTCAAAATACTAATTTTAGTCATACAAAATTAATTAAGAAATATATGAATTAAAGTTCTGTTTTAGTAATTAATTATTAGTTTATTTACTTCAATATGCATCAAGAAGTCGGTGTTAGTACTACTTTAGCAAAAACATTTTAAACAATTTTCATACGTACGGTAATAAAAAAGAAAAATGTATGTATCTTAATCACTTGAGCAATATTTAAGTTGACTTTAATTTATAAATTAGTAGGGGTTTGATTAAATAATAGGTTCATGAAGTAGTAAATTCACAAAGCATAATTATAAAATAAAAGAGTAGCCAAAACAATCAAAAAATGAAAAAGAAATAGATAATGATGAGTGAGTGTTAAATAAAAAATAGTAATATTGTTTTAATATGATGACGATAAAATGCTTGATAGGTTGTGAGTTGGACTCCAACTTTAAGATAGAAACATCCTAGAAATTGGAACTCAACTAGTGAAAATGACTTCTCTTTTGGCTTTACATTTACACACCCTTTTATTTTATTTTATTTTATTTTCCTTTTTCAATATATATTCATATCAACATGTTTATATGTTATTTAAAATATCATTTAAAACTATTAGAGATATATATATGGTCGTGCTTGGGCTAGACTAGAAGATTATTTTTAGACTCTCATTCAACCTTATATATTTTTGGGTTGAGTTGAATTATCGAAGTGTATTTATTGTATATTTTCTTTTTAAAAAATTGTATTTGATAATCGTTTTTTACAAAATAATTACAAATGGATACAAATTTTAAAGTATTTATATTCATAATTATTAATACGTTTTAATATTCTATTATGAATATTCAAATATTATCAATAATTAATTATTTATATATTTTAATATTATATTATAAATATTCATTAAAATCAATATTATAGAAAGTAAGTAACAATACTCATAAACTACCTTTGTTATTTTTTTTTAAAGGAAATTGTATTGTTTGAGCTTTTCTTATAAAATAATTATAAATATAAGTAAATTTTAAAGTATTTTTATCTATATTTATTAATACCTTTTAATAGTGTATTATAAATACTTACTAATATAATATTATAAAAATAAAATAAATTTGTGACAATACTTGTTAATACTAAAGATTATATTAACTAATTGTTTTTTAATTGATTATATTTAAAATTATTTTTTAGATTGGACTAATTTTGTAAGTTTCTTTTTTTTATATCCTTCAAAGCAATGGTATTGGTAAGTTCTAAATTTAATTAGTTTGGTAAGTTTTTCATTTTGTTTTTGTCCTCCGCCATAAAGTAGCCCTCAATCTTTATTAGAAAATGTGTATATACAATAAAAGTCGGTGTTGTTTGAATATGTTTTCGCTTAATTCCAATTTTTAAATCTAGTGAAAACATGGTTGAACCATTTTTTTAAAGATTAAATTGATTATTTATTTCAAAATTTTATCTCGTGATTGATAAATTTCACAATAAGTTTTTTACTCTTGCAGGCTACTTAGAACTAAATTATTATAACTCAGTCTTAAAAAAATGCTCATAGGTATTTGAAGTTTGATCTTTTTAGTTTTTTGTAGTTCAATTTGAACAAGAAGATTGATAAATCTATGACTCTTTTGATCGATAATATGTATTTTACGTTGTATTGTATGTAAGATTAACTTGCGGAATAATATTACTTCTCAAAAAAAAAAAAAAAAATTGTGGAATATTATATAAAAATATAGTTTTATAGTTGGTAATATAAAAATATTTTTGTAGAATGTTGTAAGGTCAGACGGTATATCCCGTAATATTAATCGAAGTGCACGCAAACAGGCCGAATAGTGGCCCGAATAGTTACGGATATTAAATAAAATAAGAAAATAAGAAAATAAAAGATGGTGATATTTATGTGGGTAAATTTTTACATGATTTTCATAATGTTTTTTTTTTTAAATATCATAATAATAAAAGACCACCTTAAGTTATTCTTCCAAAAAAAAAAAACAAAACCATGAAAATAAACTTAAAAAACAAATTTTTTGAAGAAAAAATTGACCATCCCCTCTACTCATAATTAGTGTCTCAAGACTTTCTTACTTATTGATCATTTCAAGTAATTTCCATCAAACATTCATTCCATCCATGGAAACAATTATTTTCCCACTGCACAGTATATATCATTAACAATGATTCAACATTATTTTAACCAAAGTTTAGATATTAATTAATCATCTTTTAATCTAAATCCAACCTCACCAAAACACATAAAAAAAGTCTCCATTCTCCACACATATATATTCTCTCTTTTTTTTCTTTTTCTTTTTTTTTTAAACCAATAATAAGAGAATATCCAAATGACAACATCAAGATTTGCAAAGTACTATATAAAACTAAATAGGAAAGAGGAGAGAAAGAGAAGAATCTAATTACATAATTTCAACAACTTATTTTGTTTGAAAAAGGGCAAAAATTAGATAGAATTTGAGAGGTTCCTTGTTTTAATACAAATTAAAAAGAAGATCCAATAGGCATCATACATTTGATTTTTTTGCTTTTTAAATGTTCTTGTTAAAAAACAAAAAACAAAATACAGCTCACATTTTTCTGAACAAGTAAAAATATGCCAACTTCGATTGTTCTGTGTGTTGGCCAGCAATCTTAAATTAACAATTCAAATTTCCCCCTTTCTAATGTTTCCCTAATCAACACCAAAATTCCTTGCTTTCTCTTATTTTGCTTCACTTTTAAGTATTTTTTGTATGGTCTTTAATTTCCTAACCTTAATTAGAGTTCATATTCTTTATTTGTTCTTTATTATTTTAATTTTTTTTTTGAGGATTTTTTATGTATAATAAAAAAAAATAATTAAAAAAATTGATGAATAACAACATTTTAGAAGAAATTCGTGCCTAACATAAAATTTGGACAAATTTGGTAAAAAGACAAAAAAAATCATGCATTTAATTATTGCGCAAGTGTATTGGTTTATACTATTTTGAGGAGGTATTCGTTTTAATACAACCATCTTCTTTCCTTGATGACTTATTATTATTATTTTTATTATTATTATTATTTTTTTTAATTCAACTTAACCGTAACCAATCCATTATCATTTTATACATTTTGGCTTTCTTTGATGACTTACCATGCCTTTTGTTAGGACTTTGGCAAAATATTAGAAAGAAAATTTTTTACATTGGAAATATTAAAGAAATCAGAAAGATTTAAGAAATTGGAAAGATTCAAGAAATCATAAAAGTTCAAGAAATTGAAAAGCTAAAAGGAAGTGGTGTGCTCCAAACATTATAAATAGAGCAACTGGTTTTGTTTTCAAAGCATTCCAGTCGGAAACATTTTAAGTTTGGTGTACTGACTCTAGTTAAATTCCTTTTGTATTCTCTTATGGAGAGTGATACAAAGGGTGAGAGTAATATAAGCTTTGAAGAAAGTGTTTATGTGAGTGGGGTTGGAAGAGAGAATTATGTGTGATTGTAGCAATTTTTCACATAGTAGAAATTTTTTCAGTCCGTGGGTTTTTCTCTCGTTTAGAATTTTTTCACGTAAATTCTTGTATTCTCTATTTTATTGTTTCCTTTAAATTTCTCAGTATTTTTCTGTTTATTCCTACTGTTAATAGGGAGATTTTTTCCCAGCAAGTGGTATCAGAGCTTTAGGTTCGTAGTTTCAGTGTTGTTCACTATTTTTGAATTTGCTAGGATTGAAGCTGAAATGTCAGCCTTTATGAGCGCAGTGAAGTTTGACGTGGAGAAATTTGATGGAAGGATGAATTTTGACTTGTGGCAAGTACAAGTCAAAGATGTGTTGATACAATTTAGATTACACAAGGTTTTGAAAGAAAGACCAAGTGGTGGTGCTTCTGAAAAATCAAGCGGTGATGGTGGTTCAACAGAGTCAAGTGGTGGTTCCAGCAGAGGTTCTATGAAGTCCAGCATGAGTGATAACAAATGGGAGGAAATGGATTTGAGAGCTACAAATGCAACTAGATTAAATTTAGCTAAAAATATTCTTGCTAATGTACATGGAATAACGACAGCCAAAGAGCATTTCAAATCGATTATACCTGAAAGAGCAATTTTACACGTTGCGAAGGGAGGAAAGTACGAAAATCTCAGATCATTTGAGTGTTCTCAATGATATTGTCTCGGAGCTGGAGGTGGTTGGTGTGAAGATAGAAGATGAAGATAAGGCATTGAGGCTTATCTTGTCACTTTCCCCTTCTTATGAACATATGAAGCCAATCTTGATGTACGGAAAAGAGTCTTTAAATTTTGCAGAGGTTATTAGCAAACTTCTATCAGAAGAAAGAAGGCTGAAGCGTGATGAGCATACTTCACAAGAGGATTCAGTACTGGTAGCTGGCAATTGGAAGAAGAAGAAAAACTTTGTGCAAAAGAAAGGTTGTTGGGAATGTGGATAACTTGGTCACATGAGAAACAATTGTCCTAACATAGCAAGTTCGTCAAAGGGTGCTGGTCAGGATGCTGAAGTAGTCTCTCTCGTTGGGGGATCTAGTGACTTCCTTTGAAGAAAGAAAGAAATCATCCTCGTGATATGTCCACTTTGCCATGGTAGAGGATGTAATGTCAGTGGTTCCACAAGTTTGGACACGGGCATTGACTTGGCAGTTATGTAAGGTGTGTGGTGGAAGTTATGTCGATGGCTGAAAAACTTCTAGGTAAGCCAAGTAGGTGGAAGTTGCACCATAATTTTCAACAAGGTGTATCGACATGTGATGAATAAGAGAAATCTTGGAATGTGATTGTAACAACCTAAGTCATCGCTAGCCAAGATATTGTCTGCTTTGGCCCACTGGCCTCACGGATTTGTTTCTCCCCCAATGGGCCAAAGCGGACAATATCTTGGCTAGCGATAGGTTGGGTTGTTACATATGGTATTAGAGCCAGGCATCGGGCCAGTTTGCCAGGTCCATCAGGACTCTGGACCTTTAAAGGGGGGTGACAACCCATAGGAGAATCTCATATCGGTTGGAAAAGGAAACAAAACACTTCTTATAAAGAGTGTGGACACCTTCCTCTAGCAAGACGCGTTTTTCCCATTGGAGGAGAAACAAATTTGTAAGGTAAGTAGGCCAAAGCAGACAAATCTTGGCTAGCGATGACTTGGGTTGTTACAATGATATTTCAAGAATAAAAAAGGTTTTAGGAATTGGAAAGATTCAAGAAATCGGAAAGTTAAAAGGAAGTGGTGTGTTCCAAGCACTATAAATAGAGCAACTTGTGTCCCAAGCACTATAAATAGAGCAACTCGCTTTGGTTTCAAAGCATCCCAGTCGGAAGCATTTAAGTTTAGTGTACTGACTCTAGTTAAATTCCTTTTGTATTCTCTTGTGAAGAGTGGGGCAAAGGGTGAAAGTAGTATAAGTTTTGAAGAAAGTGTTTATGTGAGTGAGGTCGGGAGAGAGAATTTTGTGTGATTGTAGCAATTTTTCACATATAAAAATTCTTTCCATCCGTAGTTTTTTCTCCAGTTTAGAATTTTTCCACGAAAATTCTTGTGTTCTCTATTTTGTTTTTTCCTTTAAATTTTTTAGTATTTTTCTGCTTATTCTACTTTTATTAGGGAAATTTTTTCCCAACACTTTTTTTCCTATTTATTTTAAAATAAAAAATTGAACTTTTGTCTATTGATACGTGAGAGGGAAAAATATTTTCATTCAGCTTGTTTTTATATCTCTCCCAAACCCTAACAATATCTTAAAAATTGAACTGTCAAAACGAAACATTTGAAATCTAAAGAAAAACATAGCTGAAACTACCTATAATTATTATTATTATTATTGAAGTGTGTATAATTTTGGTCTATGCATAAAGAAATGTTATAAAAATAAATAAACAAGAAAATATTCGATAAATAACATTTTTTAAAACAAGAAAATAAATAAATGGTATCAGAGCCAGGCATCGGGCCAGTATGCCAGGTCCATCGGGACGCTGGATCTCTAGGGGTGAAAACCTATAGGGGAATCCCATATCGGTTGGGAAGGGAAACAAAGCACTCCTTATAAAGGGTGTGGACACCTTCCTCTAGTAAGACGTGTTTTCCCTATAGGTAGAGAAACAAATCCATGAGGCAAGTGGACCAAAGCGGACAATATCTTGGCTAGCGATGGGTTGGGTTGTTAGTGATATTTCAAGCGCTATACTTTTATGGTGGAGTATGCGGACAATATCTTGGCTAGCGATGGGTTGGGTTGTTAGTGATATTTCAAGCGCTATACTTTTATGGTGGAGTATGTAATAATTTAGGATTTTGGCAAAATATTAGGAAGAAGATTTTCTATATTGGAAAGGTTCAAGAATTAGAAAGGTTCTAACAATTGGAAAGATTCAAGAAATCATAAAAGTTTAAGGAAGTGGTATGCTCCAAGGAAGTGGTATGCTCCAAGCACTATAAATAGAGCGTTCAAGGAATCGGAAAGTTAAAAGGAAGTGGTGTGCTCCAAGCACTATAAATTCTCGCTTTGGTTTCAAAGCATCCGAGTTAAATTCTCGCTTTGGTTTCAAAGCATCCCAGTTAAATTCATTTTGTATTCTCTTGTGGAGAGTGGGACAAAGGATGAAAGTAGTATAAGGTTTGAAGAGAGTGTTTATGTGAGAGGGTCGTGAGAGAGAATTTTGTGTGATTGCTGAGATTTTTTCCCAACACTTTTTCCCTATTTATTTTTAAATAAAAATTTGGACTTTTGTCTATTGATATGTGGGAGGTAAAAATATTTTCATTCACCTTCTTTTTATATTTCTCCCAAACCCTAAAAATATCTTAAAAATTGAACTTGTCAAACATTTGAAATCTAAAGAAAAACATAGCTGAAACTCCCTATAAATATTATTATTATTGAAGTGTGTATAATTTAGGTCTATGCATAAAGAAATGTTATAAAAATAAATAAACAAGAAAATATTCGGTAAATAACATTTTTTTAAAACTATATATATGCATGTAAACAATTTTGTTGTAAATTGGATTAATTAATGTCAACCTACTAATAAGTTTTTAATTGCATAAAACTTTGATATTATATTAGATAATGTACATATTTATCTCATAATTAATTAATAGTAAAAAGAGTAATCTGTATATTTTACAAAGATAGTTGAAGATATTTCGTCCTAATATAAAACAAAGTGAATATCTCCAATCTACTCAATTTTAAACAGTGGGTTGAATAAAAGATATAGGTAGAAACTAAATTTGAGGTTTATAGAAATATGGCTGAATTTTTTCGGTATGTTACAAAATATTTTTATTTCAAAAGTTACAATATTATTTCTTCTTTTGCTTGAACTTGTTTTAAAATGATTAACAAAACCTCAACTTTAATGACACGATATATAATTTAATAAGCTAAACATTTATCAAACTACATTAAAATTTTGGAAAAGACATTTTTTTAATCTCTAGATTTAAACGATAGTTTCTATTTGGTCTCTATATTTAAAAATTAAATACTTTTACTTTTAACATTTAAAAAAATATATTTAATTTTAGTTTATATTTCAATAATGTTCAATTTTAATTATTGAGATAAAAAATCATTAGTTATATTCCGTAATGTTGACTACGATAATGGTTAAACTAATATTAAATTTCAATATATTAATGAAGAGATTATTTTTGTATTGGTATAAAATAAATTTATATAAAAAAAAGTATACACCCAAAATAAAAAAATAAAAAAACACATAAGATCTAAAATTGAGCCTTACATAAATGTCCGTAAAAGTTTTTAATTTTGAAACAAAGAGACTAAATGAAACTAAAATTGTATTTTTCACTAAAATGTTCATTAGACTACAATCCCTATATAGAGGAATTGTTACTCTAAAATAAATGAGAGTTAAATATTAATTTTCCGTATAGTAGTGTTGAATTAAATTACCATCAAACAATGAAACAACCATTGAATTTCGTTAAGTTCTATTCTAATTGTACAATGGAAATGGTCAACAACAATGTCTCTTTAAATGCCAAATATTTATGATGGAAGTAAAGAAAAGAAGAGCAATGGGGGTGGCGGCAGGGATTAATATATTGAAAGCATTCAACGCGCCCACGTCCTCGCGGCTTACGTACGAACACGTTTTCGCAAACCAAACAAAGGATCCCCTGCTTCAACACAATCGCAGAAACAGAAACAGAAACAGAAACAGAAACACGCCAATCTTTGTCCTTTTACATTTCCATATCATCTTCAACGAATCGTTGGTAAGCTATCCATTTTCTTCTGGGGCCTTCCCTCTTTCCTAGCATTTATTATAATCTCATCTTTCGTTTCTGCCTACAAACTGTTCGATGAAATGTCTGTGAGGCACTATAATCTGATCCACCGCCATTGACATACGAATTTCACCACCAACACTAATATTATTTATGTCTTATTTTCTTTTGCTTTGATTTTGCTTTGATTTGTTTCATCTGTCATGTTCCTCCCCCCATTTCCCTTGTAATTTTTTAGGTGTTTCAGTCATCACCACCGTCCCTTTTTTTTTTTTTTTTCTGCCCACTAAGTTGTCATAATTCATTTTCTATTTTTACTTATTGTTTTCTGGGTATTGCCTGCATTGGGTTTCTTTCTCTCCCTTGCATAATTTTAGCTAAGATGTAATTGCTCTTGCATTTTCTATTACTGTGTTACTGAGCTGTTCAGTTAGATCTTTAGAAGGTTTAGCTGAAATTTGGATGCTGTCTTTTTCTTAATAAATAAAAGATTGAAAATCTGTCCACGGTATTGATTTATATATAATTTTAAAACTAATTTAGAAACTATGGGTATCATGGAGTGTTCGTCATCATAGTCAAAATGAAGTAACTAAAAAGTTATGGGGGTATTATTGATAATTAGCTATCTAAAATTTAATTTTCTATAAATTTAAAATTAAAATGCTATAAGGTGAGATGATATATTGAGTGAGAATAATTAAGATGTGTGTAAGCTGTTGAACACAATTCTTTTGCAGGAAACACCAAATCTTTTTTATTAAAACTACTTATGAAAAGATTACAAAACAAGTGTTTAGGACTCACACTACAAAATCATTCTAAAACTCTTTGAGAACATTTTGTAGAACATTATAACACTTGTTTTTTCTTTGGATGCAAAATATGGGAGAGTGGAGGAATATTTATAGTATAGACTAGACAATATGGACCACATATTTGTCTAGAGTGTTCCTAAAAATAATTAGATATTTATGACTTTCTAGGACATTTTTTTAATGTCTATATAAATCTAAAATTCTAAATACTTCTACATTTTATTAAGAAGTTTCTAGATAATGAATTATATTTTAAGTGGACTAATTAATATTTTTGATAATTTGGGTTCTCATAGTTATTGGGCTGAGTTTCATTGGGCTAGTCATGAATTTTTAACATAAGCTGGCTTCTCAGAAAAGCCTTTCCTTTGTTACAAAAATGACTTCTATTTTTACATTTGTTTCTTTCTCGCTTTCCCTCATTTCATTAGAGACAATTGGAAGATGAGATGTGACTAGAGCTTATTGAAAAGAAAGTTTTTTTTTTTTTTTTTTTAATTAAAATATTAAAAAAAAAAAAACCAGAATGATTTTGAGTGAGAGACATCACACTTCTCATATTTTCTTCTATGTTAGAGGTTTTATGTATTAGAATGTAACTAATGAGAAATATGGAAAATTTTGGCCTTGGGTTTTTTCTTCTTAGTTGGATGTTCAGTGGGTTGGTACTGACAGTATCATTCCATTGAGTTGCTATGAATTTAATCTTGATAGTAACAAACCGACTTCTTAAATAAAACCAAATTCTATATTAGACTGATAAATTATATATTATATATATGCATATATTTATTTATTGGTTAAAGCCGACTTAAACTTAGACAATTTAGTTGATTTAATTGTTTTATAATGAACTGAGATAATTTAGTGGATTTTCCCGTTACTCCTTACCTTAACATCTATTGGGTTTTGTCGTTCTTTCATTTCACGTAGCTTCTAGTTTCTTGCCATTTAAAATGCACTGTTTTTGCTTCAAGAATTGCTTATTATTTCCCATCTTTTTCAATTACCTGTCACAGAGCTGTGAAGGATTATTTTAACGAAAAAACTTATAAATACCTTAAGACACTAATCTCTTTTTCATGTAATTTGTTGTTATTCTGTCAACGAAATTGAGAACTTTTTGGATAAGAAACATTTTCATTATGAATATAAAATTACAAGGGTATAAGACCAATTACAAAAAGGATCTCTAACTATTCCAGAGAGAATCATAAATAACTATAATCATAAAAAAGAAAGAGATCGTTTACACCAAATTATAACCACCATAGTTAGGTTTTCAATGAAACTTACATAAATAGAGCTCTTGTCATTGAAAACTACCATTTCATTTCTAAGAACAAAATATATATATATATATATATGTTTGTGAATGAGCGTCAATCATTGAAGACTTCTAAATTATCACTATGATGTTTTAATTATAAAAACTATGTGATCCAAAAAGCTCCACACCACAGCCAAACCAAAAGGGGATGAGTCAAGCCTTTAGGCTAATAATTGATTGATTATTGTGTATGATTTTATTTTGTATCCCATTTTCTTCTCAGCCAAACCAAACAGGCTGGCTTGCCGTTTGCCAACAGAGGTATGAGCTTGTACATTGGAACTCATGAAAATGGGATTTTGTATAAATTACGATTCTTTTGTTTATGTATTTTTTGTAGGATCTGAGAAAGGCCTCTTAACTTCAACCAATCCACATGATTGATTGTTTGTCTTTTTTGCTTTTTGTTGGAACCTCTCATTCTCTAGAGAACAATTCTCTTAGACAATATTTTTGGATGTCTTTTCCTTCACATAACCTCTCTATTTAGTCTATTTATAACTAAAAGTCTTAACTTCTTAACTAATTGCAAATATGTCTCTCTAACTATTCCTATTTTAGCTAAGGCCTAAAACATATCACAGCTAAGGCCTAAAACATATCACTTTTCTTTCTTCACAAACAAAATGGTTTTTCTCTGCACTTTCCACGACCTAGTGCCCTTTTGAGTTGTTTTTTTTCTCCCCTTCCCTCTATTTCAGTTTGGATGGAGTTTTCTCGGTATTCGAGTTCTTCATTTCAGATGTATGTTGATTCATGAGATAATCTTTCAAATGTACAAGCCTTGCCTCTTAAAGCTTAAAGTTGAACGTTCAATTTATTGAGAGTTTGAATTTTTTATTTTCCGTATTATCTCATTGTATAAAAGGTTGAGAACCTGACTAAAATATTTATAACACTTTCATTTTATTAATGAAAATATTTTCATTTTTTATCAAAAAAAAAAGAAACCAAACAAAATGCCTTTTCAATTTTTTTAAAAAATTAATGGATTTTCCTGGGCAGACTGCATGCAAAAACATGACTGCAAAGCTACAGATAGAAAGAGAAGCATGGTAGTGTCCTTTTCTCCTTCTTCACATTTCATTAATTGTATTCTGTTTGATTGTTTTTTTTTTTATTTTTTCAGAGTTCTTGTTATGTCGATGCATGATATGCCAATTGGATTTGTTGTGTCCCATTCTCATATATTAAAGTGGCAACATGTCACCATTTTTTGCTGCTGGAACTGTGTAAAAACTGAGGAAAAAATCTAGCTCAGATCTTATACTGCTACAGTTGCTCTCAGAGATGTCCAAAATAATTTGGTTAGAAAATTTCTCCTCCAACTCAATTTGAACTATTTTGATTGGGTTTAGTTCTGATTTTATCTTGGTTTTAATGCATTTGGTTCAAATAAGTTGAATTGATATAAATTTAGTTGATTTGTGAATTAAGTTTAAGACATATGTCCCGTTGAGATATGCCTTGAACGCATAAATGTCATGCGATTCGTATTTGGGGGTTTCGCTGCCCAGTCAGCGAATGAGGGTGCGGGGGCAACACCCTCGTTGCGTAAATGTTTTTTGCATTACAGAAAATGCATCCCGCATTGCAGCAATATAATCTGCATTCGTTTAGCATATCCTGCATTTGCACTCCGTAGCGTAAGTACTTCCGCATTCTGTTGCGCTTTCCGCATGCACTTACGCATCCGCATTTTATTTTATGCTTACGCATTATGTAATAGGGTTAATGAGAGTGCATATATAAACTCGAATTAAACCCTAACTGATTATGACATTCTGTATGTTCATTCTGTAATTCTGTATTTTGCTCTCCTTAATAAAATTTCGCTCCATCTCTGCCCGTGAACTAGCTAACACAAGTTAGTGAACCACGTAAATTTCTGTGTGTTCTTCTTCTTTTATGTTTTTTTTATCTTCGCATCGGTTATTGATTGCCGTTTTCATAACATGTCATTTAGCCTGAAAGAAACTTAATTTTTTCAGCCTACTAGTACTAATTGTTCAACTTCAAAAAAAAAAAAAAAAAGTTGAACCAAAATCTAAGATAATGTCTACTTTTGATTTACCATGCTATTGTCTTTTATAACTTCACTTTGCTTTCTCACAGATCGATTTTATTTATTTGATTATTTAGGTTTTACGTCTTTAGAATATTATTCTTCTTCATCATCCAATAAAATATGATTATTCATACTCAAAGAGTTGAACTACAATGAGTTTTACTAAGTTGCCTTTACCAAACACACATATTTCATCATGTTAAATGTAAGAACTCGACTTCTAAAATAGTCATAGACCCGGTTCTTCCTGAACATGCATGGTTCAATACCATTATAATAAAAACAGTTAAACAAAACCTCTTATTAAAATGGTGAACCGTTCATTCAAATACGAACAATATTCAAGCCTTTGGCCAGAGATTATTAAAATAGTTTCAATAATGAAAAAAATTCATTTCATATCTAGCATGCTGAAACAACAAATAAAAATAAATAACGAAGCAGACTCTCATGATCAATCAGTTCCTCTGCTAGCCATCCCGGTACTGTCCAAGTTACCTAGTGGAAAATCACAGAAATAAGGGTAAGTAAGAAGGTACTCAGTAAGTACCCCCAATCGGGGTACAATACGCAAACATCACATCATCTAACATTCTAGCATACATGATTACATACAATCAATAGATCTCTGAATGAGTTATCAACATAACTCCAAATACCTCGAGAGTCTCTAACTCTCGGCTAAGTGATCAGTTTTCTATGCTAATCCTGGACACTTGGGAGAGTACCCAAGTGTCTGGCTCTAGACTGGACGAAATGGTGTACTAACGACATCAGCTTGAGGGAGCCGTCCTCTCGGCATTTAATGCGTGTGCGCGCACATCGCATGCTGCTGCAAATCGGGGTAAATGTAGGCCTACACAAACTACGCCGGTCCAGGTCCACATGCCTAACTATACAGAATGGTGTCCATTGATCCATTGATGGTTGGAGGCCCTCGGCACACAACTGTGGCAGCCTATTCACACCCAATGCTTAAAGCTAAGGATCGTTCCATGGCAAGCTTACACCAAGGGAATGATCCTACTCTAGCAGGCTACAAACTAGGCTTCGCTGGAGAAGTGCATCGTATCTCAATTCCAAACTTTCGAGGGCGGGTACAAACCTCACTAGTCCCGACCATGAGGACAACTATACGTTGTGTTCTCTATCAGCTTCTAGATGATAACAACCTAACAGATAAATTCTAAGAGTGCTACATGCTAAGCTCTAGTCTAATCACAACATGCTCATAAATCAAGTCATCCTAATAGTTCCCAAAACGCATAACTAGCTCCCAAAGTCTTGAAATCACAAATACATCCCACAACTCATTAAAACAAAAAACCGGCCTTAAGGGTATATTTACTAAAATACCCCCAAGGGCTAAAACTGCAATAACGACCCAACGAACAAACCAAAACAACTTAAAATCATACCTGTAGAACTGTATCGAAAACCCGGGCCGTTACATCATTAATAAATAATAAAATTTAATATAGAAAATTATTGTTTATCTACCAACACGGAGCATGACTCAACTACGTGAAATATATGTTTATGACTAAAAGGTCGTAAGTTCGAATCATCTTATCTTATTGAACGATATATCTCATCCAATCCTAGCAAAAGCATCATCGTTTAATCCAACCCAATCTAAAACTCATAAACGAATAAATAATAGTCCTAGCCAAAACCCAACCAAACAGGACAAATAGATTTTCACCAACGGGACATAATTATTTTACGCATTACAGTTATGAAAAGCACAACATGAATGTGGGAGGAAGTGGAGAAGAAGCGGAGAGATTAAATACTTGTTTGAGAATTCGTGTTATGAGAGGAGATGAGGGATTGATGTTGAAGGAGATATTATTATTTTATTTATTGTAATTATTGTATATTTGTATTCATTTATAAGTTTAAAATTTTTTATGATTAAATGGACAAAATGTCTAGTAATTAAAAATTATCATGCAAGTACTTACTTGATAGAATAAAATCGATTGAAATAAAGAAGCAATGAACTCAATACAAACTTATTATCAACATGCAATCACTTAAAAGAAAGGAAACAAAATAAATAACTTAAAATGAGTTTAAGTAATAAAAAAAAAACATATCGATTGAAACATTGATTAAAATCGTGAAAAGTGTGATGTTTTTTAATCACTAACAAATTGGTGGGAATGGGCAGCAAAATTGAGATAGAAACGCATGGGCTCTTTGGTCTTCTCAAACCTCTCGTTTCCTTTTTCTGTCCAAATGAATTAATTTAAAAATTGTGTTATATATGAAATTACTTCACTTTTTTATTATACATGCAAAATCCTCTTTATTTTATGAAATAATAAAAATATTTAATTTTGATTTTTTATGAGATATATTATTTGATCATACAATATTGAGATATAACTAAATCTGTCTCAAATTAATTGTAAATAAGAGACTATTATAAATTGAATACTAAAGGTGATATTGGTTTGATTTTAGGTCAAACCAAGAACCAAATTGATCCAATTCAACAAAAAGTAGAATTAAACCAATATCCAATAAAAGATAAAATCGTTGGTTCAATTTTCTTATTTCTAGGCCAAATCAAGAATCGGTCTGATCAAATTGATTTGACAAAAAGAGGAATATGACCAATGTACAATAAAGGAAAAAAATCATTAGCTCGATTTTCTTCAATTAGTTTCCTTTTACTGATTTACTTGTTATTTTACTTCCAACCTCTATTTGAATGCTTTTTCTTAAAAAAATGTCAACATTTATAATAAATTAAACAAAAATAAGGAGTCTTATGAATAAAAAGTACAACTAAGATATAAAAAGAAAAATGAAAATAAATAAATTAATATTAGTTCGGTTCAATTTTTATTGGTTTTTGCAAATGGAAACAGAATAAAACTAATAACTTTCAATTTTCTCCAAATGAAAATCGATGTGTGCAATATATTTGAATCAATTACAAGGATCGAACTCATGACCATGAAGTGAAAATTGAATAACATAAAATTAAATAACCAATCACGTCACCAACCCATTTGGTATTAATAGTACTAAGAGATAATTTTAGCTTTGTTGAAAATGGAAAGAAAGTTCGATGAAGTTTTTATTTAAAAATAAAAAATAAAAACAAAAATGAAGAGTAATTATCGAAACGGCCCCTGATGCGTAGTGCTTATTAGCGTCTCTTTTCTGATACCAATTCACGAACTCATCTGAGCAATTTCACTCAATCCCTTCACCAATTTCGATTCCTTCTTTGATTCTGCATTTCCAATCAGACATTCAAAGATAAATTCTGTTAGTCCTCTTCTACTTTTTCTTTCTGATCTGTATTTGTTGGTTTTGTGATTTCTTGATTTTATCTTTCATCAGATCTCATTTTTTGTTTGCTGATCTCTACTCTTTCTGTTTCGTTATTGTTAGATCATTTGATTATGATGATGTGGTGCTTTTTTTCGAGATGAATCGAATACTAGGTTGTTGTTTCTATGTTGAAAATAGGAATGAATAGCGTGTTCTTAATTTTAGGGGAAATTGTGGCGATTTTGGATCTTGTGATGCCTTGAAAGAATTGGTATCAACGCGCCAAAATGTGGCCATATGTTTTACGAGGATTCTGGTTCTATTGTAGGCGTTACGATTCATATGGAAATCATGGTCAGTGCAGTGGTCTGTATCTTATACTTTGATTCTTCATGTCTACCTTTTAAAGGATTCCACATCGAAAAGTGATCAGACTTTCCTACCTAATTTATAAGATAGGGGACTACGTCTCTCATCACCAATTGGTTTTGAGATGGATACCCGATAGTTATACTTCCTAAAGTTCTGACAGCTTTTTATCAGCTCTTGCACGAGTAATAGTTTACCTCCAAGCTTGAACTGTAACGTTTGGTCTGCTGTCTTGCAGCAATTTTACCCGAATTAAACCGGGGAAGAATGAGGGTAGGCAAGCTCCTTTTTTGCAATCTTTGTTTTTTTGGAAGTTTAGCGAGTCGGAGAGAGTTTTCGAGCCCCTTCAAAGTACTAGAGCCTTTTGGTCAACTCTATCCCCACAAAGTTCCAATTTATTTATGAGTAAAAGAAGCATATATTTTCTTCATTCTGATTGTTTCAAACTTTCAATTCAGTTCTTAATTTCGTGAACCAATTCGGTAGTCTTTCTTTGTTCTTTACAAATTCACCTTTCAATTCCAAGGCCAATATATTCATTCTCTATTTTGCTTCATTTCAAAGGTAACTTTCAGGATCAGAATATAGATTGATTTACTGGAAGGAAAGTACAAAGGTCTCTGGTCTTTTGAGAGGGTTTTTTTTTTTCTCACGCATACTCTTTATTCAATCATTTATCTCCTACTGATCCCCCTAACAGTGCTATTTGTAATCATCTTTACACTAACAAACCGACTAGCTATGACTACGAATACTACTCAATGGTAGCCAGTCCCATCACAGTGCTTTAGCATCCAATAAGATTCTTTTTGCTTGTACCAAGCATATTAAGGCAGCTCCATTTCATTTTTTTTCAATCAAATACTCCAAGATTTCAAATTGATGGGAAGGGCAGGGCGGTCATGTGGTTATAGGTGAAAGACCAAAGTATTATGATGCAAAATGCCAAATGGTTTTACTGGTTTCAAGTAATTCATTTTGAGGGCTTGATGAATTTTTCGGGGATACAATTTTCTAAATTTATATGGTAATATCATGATTTTTTTTATAGTACAACAACATTTTGCGGGTGGAAGTTTTCAAACCTATAACTTCTTAGATACTAAGTCATACATGTTGTCACTGGAGCAATGCTCCTTTTGGCAAGTAATATTATGATTTAGTTAATAGGTATTTTATCAACATTATTTTCTTGTTCTTGACTTTCGTCAGATCTTACATCTCATATTTTTTGTATGCTTCCTTTCAGGTTATAATACTTTTATAGATTAATGGCATCCAAGTTGATTCAGTTACAGTCCAAGGCTTCTCAAGCATCACAATTTGCGTTAAAGCATGGGTGTTCCTACTACAAACAATTATTGGAGCAAAACAAGCAATTTATTCAGGAGCCACCTACAGTGGAGAAATGTAGCCTCCTTTCTAAGCAATTATTTTACACTCGCCTTGCCAGGTCATACTTTCTACACTCTCTTTATGTTGGCTTATTGTTTGACTTCATCGCTTTGCATCATTTGGTATTAGGAAACAGTGACCATTCTTCCCATCAGTCATGCAGGACCAAGCTTTTCTTGGTCTGTTCTGTTGGTGAATATCATCCTAGTACACAAAAAGTGGGCTTTGCCCTATGATAATTGGCATATATCCTCGACCAAGAAGTCGTAGGTTCGAGTCTTCTGACTCCCAAGAGGTCGTTTAAGTATTTTCATCATATGTGGCATTGGTATGTTGTGTGATAAGTTTTATCATATTCAGGTCCATAGTATAGGATATATTTATTATTTAGAGTGCTCATGATTATTGAAAGGTGGCTTGAGCTCATTAGAACACTACTATTGATGGTATACTCTTTTTCACAACTGTAATAGCGTAATGGTGTTTAGGTACTGGCATTTTCTAAAACTCTAGAAATACATATCAGAACTTTTGGAATAAACACACACATAATAAGTATTATAACAATTCACATTTGACCTTGGAGAACCAAAAGGTTATGGATTCAATCTATGGTCGTCACCTACCAAAAAACTAATTTTAGATTTCCTTGACCACTAAATTTGATAAGGTCGGGCGGTTTGTCCTGTAAAATTAGTCAAAGTGTATGTAAGTTGGCTTGGGCACTCACGGATAAAAAAGAAAAAACAACTCACATCTATATTTTATGAACTTCCTTTGAATATATTTATAATGTCATACATATAATACTTTGTATTAGATAATGTGGGCATCCATCTTAAAATCAATTGGTGATGAGAGAAGTAACCCACCTATCTTATAAGTGCTTCGAGAACTCTCCTCGTTTCTAATGTGGGACAATAGTGGGATTTTTAACATGGCCCCTCAAGATGGTGCATCTTTTGAGTTTCACCAATGAATCCTAATTTTATTTTATTGGACCGAATACCCATTTGGGTTTAATAGGCTTTGATACCATAAAAGGTTTTGTAACCCTATGAAATGTATTTAATGAAATGTCAAAATATATTTAATGAAATGTATGAGAGAAAGAGGACAGCTGAAAGCTCAAAATATATTTAATGAAATGTCAAGATACAGTAGAGGCATATTATCCTTTATATAGCTAGGTCAGTAAAGACCAAAATAAGGGGAGTTAAACCACCCAGGGTAAGATAAAATCAGAAGCTAATTAACATCTATAAGGACTGTTTAACACTTTGTAATCATGAAATTCAACATATATAAGGTTGACTGAGAAATCATCTATTAACATTTGAGATACTCTGGTGTATTCTTTTCCACATTGAATCATGGTTAAACTTGTTTTTAGGACATGCAAAAAAAAACAATCTTCTGTAGTCATGTAGGTGGAGAAATACAAGCAAATTCTGTGTATGGAACATGAGGTCTTTAAGAATATAACTTTGACATGCATCTTATCGATGCAGTATTCCAGGTCGGTATGAATCATTACATAAGGAACTTGATTACGTAAAACAAATATGGAAGAACAGACAAGAGCTGAAGGTGGAAGATGCTGGCATTGCTGCTCTATTTGGGCTAGAGTGCTTTGCATGGTTTTGTGCTGGTGAAATTGTGGGAAGGGGTTTTACTTTCACTGGATACTATGTCTGAGGTTTTTCACTTTGGGAAAAAAAAAAACATGTATTTAAAGCCTGCTTTCCTGCTTCATTAACTGGAATTCTGCATGAAATGTTGTTTTTCTGCAAATTTTTTTGGAGCTTAGTACTTGATGAGGAAATTAGTTTACATGTATCCAGAGTAACTTGGATGGACAATGATGTTGTTGCTTTTCTGTGTCTTCTGTAGAGGTTGATTCCTATCTTGAATCATGTTCTTCTATCTTGGATCGTAAGTTTTTGTTTGATAAGCCATTTTTATTGTTGATGCTGATCACTTGCGTCGGAATTGATGGTGATTATCCAAATGTTGTAGGGTCATGTCCCGTAACATTAGTTATGGTGCGTATGCTGGTCCAGACAGTCACGAATAAAATATATATATATATATATTAGAACATGAGATTTTATCTCAAAACGAGTTGTATTAATAAGAAGAGTGTCTCATATATCTTATATGTAGTATTATGATAGCGAATTCAAGGAGACACACCAACTTGAAATGCAATTTTGAGGAATCATACATTGAAAAATGAGAGGAAAATTAATTTTTAAAGATAATGAACTATTCTCTAATGGTTAATTGATTTTAGGATACGAACTCATATTTATCTAATATAGTATTTTCCTGTCACAAATACTAAACTAAATTAATAGTAACAATGAAAAATGGTACAAACCACTACCTTTATATACACATAATCAGAATCAATATATATAGCTGGTGTGACTTTTCTCATCTTCAAGATGTGATGTTATTAATTAAAAAGGTATAACAACTAGAATAGAGGCAGACAGTTGTTGGCTTGATTTCTCCTTCTTTTGTTCAATTTATGAAAAACGGTTGGGAGCTAAAAACAAGATTGGAATTAATTAAATTAACAAAATTAAAATGTCATTTTTCAGACTTTGGAACATGATCTATTTCATAAAGTATAATTAGTTTCTTTCAACGCAAACATAAGACTTGAATTGGATTACAATTTATCAATTAAGTCAATATGTTATCAATTCTTTTGATGTTTTAACCACTGATTGAATTGATAATCGAGTGGCTTTCGAGTCTTCAAACTTTGACTGTACCAAGAGAATACTAATTATTTATCATCATTAGTTTATCATTTCTTTTGCTATAAAGTGTACAGTCTTATGAGTCTTCCATCTGAAAATTTGGTATACACATTCATATTTATATTGTCTTTATAAAAATTATCGTTATATTTTTCTAAGTTATAAATTAATGATAGAGACTAATTCTAAAATTTATTACAAGTATATAGTGTTCGTGAGTTTTATACTTGTTTGTATATAAAAAAAAAAAAAAATTAGTAAATTTATTGTCGAGAGCAAATTAGTAAATTCTAGTCTACCTATTTCAATTATAGAAAAATAGTAAAAATATTTCAAATTTAATTTAATTGATTGATTTCACTTGATTAAAATCTATCATTTATGGATATCAATTAATTTTATTAGATCTGGTTTGTGCTATATTTTAATTTTTTTTTAAATCTTGACATATATATATATATATACATAAAATTTGGTTTCCACGAGTTAAATAAAACATAGCCAATAGTAATCATCACAAATTAACTACATCTAGTTATTCGTGTGTAAACGACACGTTATTTTTGTATTAGTCTAATCCTATAATTGATTGGATCAAATTTGAGTTGTTAATTTTTTTTAAAAAAAGTTACATTAAATTTTCAACTTTTTAAATTTAATAAACCATTTATCTTCTATTGTTAACAAAATATAGAAGACTACTAAAAAACACATATATATTTAATTGTCACATGTTTAATTTGCCAACAAGAACATAGCCCGACATCTTATACAACCTAGTAGTCATGAGATTACAAGTTCGATCCCCCATTCTCTTGAATTAAAGATAGTAGTCATGAGATTAGTCTAATCATATAATTACAAGTTGGTAATAATACTAATGATGTATTTTATGTTGATCATGCAAATAATGATTTCATCGAGTTGTAGTTCATAATAAATTATCGTTTTGATACATGAACGTGAAATACGGTATATAAATCTATCTAAGTGGTGCTTAAAGAATAATATGGTTCGGAAAATACCGACAATCTGATAGTTTATTATAGTTCAAGATAGTACTGAATAATAAAAGCTGAAGGATTAATGAAATCACAACTAAAATAGTGTTTGACATAATGAAAAGATAAATGCTAATGGAGAAATGATCATATTAGTACTTTTCACACTAGCTTTTTCCTTTGTCTTTCTTGACACTTGAGTTTTTTACTTCTATAGTGAGTCATTCCATTCTTTATTTAACTTTCACATTTTCATAGCGATCGGTGTGTTATCTTACTGCAAATACAAAGTTAATCTCATATTTAGTATACAACACATAGTATAAAAGGAAAAAACAAATCTATTTGTTCAGAACACAATACCTCATCAGTCGATTTGTAGGAAGCCGTACGATTTTCTAGCTGAGAAAGGGTGAGTCGAACAAAATGGAGAAATTGTGAAATTGAGAAGAAGGAATGGCCCTACAATCCATTTGAACCTAAAATGGAGTAATTATGTGGCATTTATTTCGATGATAGTGAGTATGGAAGTTGATAAATTTTTCACTTTTTATTTGTAATTAAAAATTCCAAATAAGTAATGTAGAGAGTATCGTTGTAAATGAATAATTAAAGTAATTATGAATTTCATTAATGAAATTTAAATTTACTAAGGGCATGTTTGGTGGGCCAATTTCTACATGGGAAGGGAAGGGAAGAGCCCTTCCCAACATTTGGCCCACCAGGTATCATAACCCAGCCAGGAAGGGTTAACCTGGCGCGTGGGCCAGGCCCTTCCCAACGTTCTTCTTCTTCTTCTTTTTTTTTTTTTTTTGAAGCTTTTATATGGTCTTTTTTTAAAGCTTTTCTTTTACGTTTTTTTCCTTTTTTATTTTATTTTTTTAAATTCGGTTGTTTAGAGATTTTTTTCCTTTATAAATTTATTTTTTCCTTTCTTCCTTTTTTGTTTTCTATTTTTTATTTTTCTCTTGTGTTTTTTTTTTCTTTTATAATGTTTATATATTTAAGTTTTGAATTAATGTTATTTTTTACTTTAATTTCCTTTATTGTTTAATTAAATATATTATTTATTATAGTATTTATTTGAAAGTAAATTTGTCAAAACTATTTATTTTCAAATTTTTTTTTTCAAAACTAAAATTTGATTTTTTTATTTTTATTTTTTGAGAATAAACTAAGATTTGAATTTAAACTCTCTCTTTAAATTAAATTTCTAAATATTTCATCTTAACTTATTTGATTATATTTATTTATTATATACTATTTATGT
>JBBMKA010000009.1:1848556-1859243 GCA_037833695.1 Sechiopsis laciniata | reverse complement strand
TTTAAGAACGGTTTATAGCCAATGTGATGGTAGTGCTGGCTTTAAACTACAAAACTCACGTCTTTTTTAGATTTTTCTGTCATGTAGAGAACTAGCATATTGCATGATAAGTTTTTTCACTTGACGTCCATAAGATTTACTTTATGGATGGAATAATATTTTCAGTTGTAAAAAAAAAAAAAAAAAAAGAAAAATATTTGAAGTGCTCACGATTCTTGGAAGGCACCCTTGCATCAGAACACCACTGTAATTGCATAACGGTGTTTATGCATGTCTTAAAAAATTCCAGAAATATTTACCAGAGCTTTTGGAAGAAACCCATGATCAGTATTTTAAAAAAATTTCTATTTATTTATAGTTTTGTAGTATGATAACAATTCACATTTATATTTATTATGAACTTCTTTTGTATTTATTTTATAACCATACGTAGTATAACAAAGTAATCATGAATTCGAGCTTATATTTGCATCATCTTGTAACATCTGAGATACTATGATGCACTCGCACCGTATGAGCTATATAACTTCCCTAATGAATGGTGGTTGAATTATTATGGAGTGGCTCTAGTGATCAAAGAGGGCATTGGGATGGTGATCAGTTCAATTCATGGTGGTCATCTGCCTAGGAATTAATTTCCTACGAGTTTCCTTGACGTCCAAATGTTGTAGGGTCGGACAATATGTTCCGTGACATTAGTCGAGGTGTGCGCCAGCTGGCCCGGACAGTCACAGATATCAAAAAAGAAAAAGAAAAAAGAATGGTGGTTAAACTTGTGTTATGTTCTGTTCATGCAAAAACATATTCTGGTGCAATCTTGTAGCTAAAGAAATATGAGCAAATTCTCTATGTGTGGAACATGAGGCCGAAAGATTATCATTTTGACATGCATCTTATCGATACAGTATTCCAGGTCGGTATGAATCACTCCATAAGGAACTCGATTACGTAAAACAATTATGGAAGAACAGACAAGAGCTGAAGGTGGAAGATGCTAGCATTGCTGCTGTATTTGGGCTGGAGTGCTTTGCATGGTTTTGTGCTGGTGAAATTGTGGGCAGGGGTTTTACTTTCACTGGATACTATGTCTGAGGTTTTTCACTTTGGGAAAACATGTCTTTAGTTCATCCTTAGGCTTACGTCATCGTCGTCGTTTGTACGGTTCAAATGGCTGGAATTCTGCATGAAATTTTGTTGTTGTTCTGCAAATTTTTTTGAAGCTTAGTTCTTGGTGAGGAAATTAATTTGCTTATTAATAATCCATGTATCCAGAGTAACTTGGGTGGATAATGATACTGTTGCTTCTCTTTTTCTCTTCTGCAGATCTTGCTTCCTATCTTGAATCATGATAGAACTTTCAATTGTGAGTTCATAGTCCTCTCTTCTTTTCATCTTTTGAATGTTTCCACGTTTAAATTTAGGTTGATTTAAGTTTTTTTTTTTAATGTCTGGGCCAGCTTGCCACCTATCATCATAGAGTAGATTGCATGTTCTTACAACAACATTTGGATGTCAAGAAAGTTTATAATAAATTAATTCATAACTAGGTGATAACCTTAAATTGAATCATACATCTCTTAGTTTTCTTAAACTCTCTTGACTACTACGTAAGACTATGGAAATGTTGATTTAAGGTTTTAGATAATGATTCCACTTTTTCTTTTATTCTACCATTGTTGAGTTAAAAATAGTAATAATAAATATATTTAATAATAACAGGTTATGAATTTAGAAAGATGGTTTGAGTAAAACAAGTTAAAGGCAATCTCTCAGCACTTAGGTTTTGTTAAAATTTACAATTCGTTCATCAAGGACTAATTGCATACAGTCACAAAGTAAAATTTTCAATTCATATTTTGAAATCGTTTTCTTGCCAATTAACCCTATTTATTTATTTTTACATAAAAAAAAAAACCTTGGAAAATTTTTGTTCTATGACTTTCCAATAAACAAATGTTTAATTCCTATTTTTCTATCATTTCAATGAGATATTCTAATATAGGCTTAGCCATACTTTATTTTATAAATACAGCTGTCATTTTCTCATCTTCCTGATGTAATTTAAAAAGTAAACCAATTGAAATGGAGTTAAAATAGAGGCAGAAAGTTGTTGGCCTGACCTTTCCTTCTTGTCTTGTTCAACCTATGAAAACGGTTGGGATATAAACAAGATTGAGATTTATACTAAACAAATTTTTGTAGATATCAATTTTATCTTTGGACTTTAGGACTCTTTTTGTTTTAGGCTATTAGCTGCTTTACCTTCAAATATTTGGATTTAATTCATTTACTTTCAATAAGCCTCAGACTAATTAATTTAGAGAAATTAGGTTGAATAGTCTAATTTCACAAAATAATTACAAATTTAGGTAAATTTAAAAAATATTTGTATCCATAATAAAAAATAGGGTATTATTAATATTCATTATACAATATTAATTTATTATTAATACAGTATTATATATTATTAATACAATATTATATGTTATGAGTATAGTATTGTATGTTAATATAGTATTATGTATTAATAATACCCTATTTTTTTTATTATGATTGCTATTTTTTTTTTTTTTTTTTTGCTTAGTATTGTATATACTTTTCCGCCTATTCCTAAAAAATCTCATTAATTTATTGGTAACTTTTGTTTAAATATTAATTCATATGACCATTCTTTTTAGAAATTTAGAAAATATTTTCACATGTTGCTTTTATTTTAACAAAAATTAGCTTCAAACTACTAAGGCAGATCTATGGAAAGTATATAAACTAAATTGAGTAAAGCAAATTTAACTCAAGTGATTACCTTTGAGACGACGATTGATACATCATATGCTAAGAACTTAGGTTGACAAAACTCAATTGATTAATGTATATTATTGCCTAAGAGGTCAAATTGGAATCTCCTCAACTCTACACGTTGACCTAAAAAAAGCATTTTCAAGAGGTTTAGAATTATGCGTTCATGTAACAATTTATAATTTTTTTTAATTTATAATCTTTTTTTTTTTGAAATATTATGATAGATACAAGTTTAGTATGCATCATAAAAGTAAAAAGTTATATAACTTAAAAGCATATTTAAAATGATTTTTTAAAATCTTAAAACACTTTTTAAACCACTAGTCTTCTTTATAAGCTAATAAGAATAATAATCAAATATTATAATGTCACACTCAATAGTTGAGATGTACTTAAATTGCTATAAATACTAAAAAAAAAAAAAAAAACTAATTAAAGTAACAACCCACTATTCGTAAACAATTGAGTGTTGGTAATGCATTTTTTTTTTCCAAGAACATAAAAATATTCTCTACAAACCATTCAAAATAATATTTATTTGACAAAAAAAATTAAAATAATATTTGCATAAATAAAAATTTTGGTCATGTGATTTGATGAAGTTAACATTTAGTCCTTATGATTTTAAATCTAGAATTTAGTCCATATGCTTTGGATAAAGATGTCATTTAGTAATTATGACTTCAAAACTAAAATTTAGTATGGTATGATAAAACCTAAAAAATTATCATTGTTACTCAATAATAACGACGCGAGTTAACTGATTGATTGAACAAAAAAAAACATATTTTACATATACATAATTACGTATATGTACTTAATTCTTCAACAATTATGAACGATAAGAATTATATTTTTATTTTTATTGAATCATTAAAAATAAATTTTAATTTTTAAAATTATAGGAATCAAATTTAAACTTTTCAAAATCATAAAAACTCAATTCTAAAAGATTAAAATTATAAATACCCAAATTTAACTTTCATTCCACCCTACATACTAAATATATAATTTATCCAATAATATTTAAATATAGAAATGCAAATTGCTAGGTGGAAATTGCAATTAATCCTAATTGGGAAAAACGAAATTGAAAAGACTTATGTGGTCAATAATAAAAAGTCAACGAAGCCGTAATTGGTACGTTAGCGTGAACCTTCCCGCACCGTAGTATTCCCAATTTTCCTCGGTTAAAAAAGTTGACCAACACGCGAAAACAAAGTCCCTTTCACCACTTAAAAAAAAAAAAAAAAAAAAAAAAAAAGGTTCCTTCTCAGCTGTTCTTCTTGGCTCCGAGTTCATTCCTTGTTCATTGCGCTCCATCTTCTTTTTTCACTATTACTATATATTCTTCAATCATATAATTAATTATAAATTATTGTTCCAGTTCATCGAAACAATTCAATTTCATATCCTCAGTAGAAAGGATTTTGTAATTAGAAAAATAGTTTTGCTAGTTCAAGGTTTTTGCCGCGTTGAGATCTGGTTTTGGATTCCTACAACGATGCTGCACAAGAGCTTCAAGCCTGCGAAGTGGTAGGGTTTTCTTTGAATTTGTAATGCGTTTTCACTTGCTGATTGTTTTTTCTGTTTCTGTTTTAAGTAGAGGAATTTTAAGCGGATTTGTGATTAGTTTGTTTCTTTGAATATGATTTCCGCGTTGTTTTTGAACTGTTTGGCTTTACTGTTCGATTGATCGATTGAATTTGATGCAAATTTGTTTTTAGTTTGAATTGTATTGTGTGTTGGGTTGGTGCAGTAAGACATCGCTGAAGTTAGCGGTTTCGCGGATTAAGCTTTTGAGGAATAGGAAAGATGTTCAAGTCAAGCAGCTGAAGGGAGAATTGGCCAAGTTGCTTGAGGCTGGACAGGAGAAGACTGCTAGAATTCGGGTATTGTATTGCTATTCTTTATCACTGGAAGTGGAATTGATTGTATATATGCTGTATTAGATATACTCGTGTTTATATCGAGCTACTAGAATTCGGGTATTGTATTGCTATTCTTCATCACTGGAATTGATTGTATACATACTTTATTAGATATACTTGCATTTTTATCGAGCTACTGCTAACCGAACTGAATGTCATATTGGAAAATGAGCTCTATTGTCGCTGTACAATTCATGAGTCAACATGATGATCTCTGCTGGAACTCGCTTTTCCTGAAGAATTTAAACTTCCATCACTTTTTCAGGTTGAACACTTTTTTAGAGAAGAGAAATCAAAGGAAGCTTATGAACTCATTGAAATATTTTGTGAGCTAATCGTGGCGCGTATGCCAATGATCGAGTCCCAAAAGTATGCCAATTTCTTTTTATTGTTAGTTGATTTCTCCTTATTATTATTTTTTTTGCTTAAAGTACATATTTTGATTTCAGAGAATTTGTATTTCTAATTCATATGAATTCTAGTTTAGTTTATAGAGAAGTTTTCCCCTGGTGATGTATTTGCTAACTTCTGATTTCCTAAAACAAGCAGTAATTTGCAAAGAATGACAAGTTTGTTATATGTGCATTTATTAACTCCATTGTTTTCATTTCCAGAAATTGCCCGACAGACTTGAAGGAAGCAGTCTCGAGTGTTATTTTTGCATCGCCCAGATGTGCAGATATTCCAGAGCTCATGGATGTTCGTAAACACTTTAAAGCAAAATATGGAAAAGAATTTGCCTCAGCCGCAGCGGAGCTACGTCCAGAATGTGGAGTGAATCGCATGGTAAAAATTTGTTATCTGTAGTATCTACGAAAACACCCCAGTTCCATTCATCTCATTTGATTACATTTTTTCAGTTAGTCGAAAAGTTATCTCCTAAAGCACCTGATGGTCAGAGCAAAATTAAAATCTTGACTGCAATTGCTGAGGAACATAACATCAAATGGGACCCCAAATCCTTTGGTGACAACATCAACCCTCCGGCTGACTTGTTGGTAAATTTCAGTTTCTATAAAAAAAAAAAAAATGTTTCCTTTACCGCAAAAGGTGATTTTGATCAGGTTATGAATGAAGGATTACCTGAATTTTTTATCGTAAAGAAGAAGTTTGGTTATAGTAACACGAGTAATGATCTTTATTAAGCAGAATGGACCAAATACTTTCGGAAAGGCTAGTCAAATACAGAAGGAGTCTATTGGTGTGCAACCCTCACTTGATCACAACAACAAAGGATCTCCTGGTATTCAAGTTCCACACAAATCCGATGAAAGACAACATATACCTGAAAATCCCCCCGATCACAGTTTGAGATCAAAACATCATACCCAGCAATCCAACTTTTCTAATGTCAATGCTAATCAAAGCAACTTTACTGGCCATGGTAGTTCAGAAACAAGATCATCTGGTAAGTGAAAAATACTTTTGATTTTAATATTTTCATTTCTTTCCATGTACGTGCCACATGTATCTATTGAAGCTCGTTACATTGCTTGGATTTGTAACCATCTGATATATTTTGGATGCTCTGATCTGCAGAAAGTAAGGCAGAGGGGATGCACAGGCACTCGAATTTGGATGATCAAAATAATTACTCTTCAGGCAGGCAGCGTTGGAGTATGGATTTCAAGGATGCTACATCTGCAGCAAAGGTAGCTGCTGAATCTGCAGAACTAGCAAGCTTTGCTGCCCGAGCTGCTGCTGAGCTTTCTAGTCGTGGAAACATGTCCCAACCATCCACTTCAGAGCTCCAGAAATCTTCATTGCATAATATAAAGGCGGCCGAAGGACCTCAACGATATGCCAGCATTAGTTTGCAACATCAACAACTTTCTAAAGACCAAGCTGTCAGTGCCCCTCGTAAAAGTTCTATGCCGGATGATAATATGAGAGACAATGACACAAGAAGATTTATGGGGGATGATGCCGAGAATTTCAGTTATCCATCTTCTTCAAGTGCCAGTAAAAATGATGTTAACACATCTACAACCAATTTCAATGCAGCAGACAGATACTCCTTCAAGAACTCATCCAAACCTGGGTTTAGTGACTCCCTGGGTAGTAGTACAACTGTTGAGAAACAACCCAGAAAATTTGATTCCAACTCATCTGTAACCCATTTCAATGCAGCAGATAAATCTTCTTTCAAGAATTCACGAGAACCTAGGTTCAGTGACTCTCTTGATAGTGTGGATAACCAACCCGAAAACTTTGATTCTAAGAGATCTGTCAATAATTTCAAAGAGTCGGATGGCTACTCCCTCAAGAACCCATTTGAATCTGGGTTTAGCAACTCTCTTGGTAGTCGTACCGGTATGGAGAGACAACCCAAAAATGTTGATGTAGAATATGTTAGTGATCAGACATTTGGTATGGGTGTTGAAAGAACTAGTTCTTATGGAGATGCGAGAATTGGAAATGATTCAAATGAAGTTCCTTTTCATGAGAAGCTGGTGAATGATACTTATGAAAACCCTTTTGCCATGGATAAACCAAATGACAATGAAAGTACTGTTGATACAAGTTTTAACGATCATGCCGGTGTAGTCTTTGATGATTATGGTCCAGATGATGATTATGTTCCAGATTTCGATTACCAGAGAAAAGAATCTATTCTGGAACTTTCATCGCCTGTGAGTAAGGTGACAGTAAACTCAGCAACAGATGATACTTTGATCTTCAAGCAACACAACAATGATTCTCCTGAACGTACTTTTTTGTTTGTTGGAAATGAGGGAAAGTTTGATGATCCTTTCCATTCTGATGACTTGTTGCCGGCAACTTTTGATCATTCAGATGGACCTGGTTCTGAAAGTGAGGAAGAGCCGGGAGAATCTGAGATCATTGGTAGAGAAGACACTAGAAAATTCTCTAAAAAGCAGAATTCGTACTCAGAGAAACCAAAATGGAAATGGACTCAAAACATTAGTCGTGGATTATCTGGATCTTCAGATGAGGAGAATAAAAGCTCGCCATCTCGTCGCCTGTCTTCCGAGCTTCCACTTGTCCATGAACCGAAGAAGAAAGAAAGCCCTCAAAGTTCGCCTGATATTGAACATGATACTACAATATTAGAAGAATCGACTTCAGAAAGCTACAGTGGCTTGAATTTTGGGAAGCTAAAGGGTGGCCTAAGAAATCAAAAGATTAGTCCTAGGCATCCATTTGCAACCAATTCACCAAGAAGTGACTTACCATCCAAACAAGCATGCGAAAACGATGCCTCAAAAACCGAGCAGTCTTCCTCAATTTCTTCTTCTACAGCTAGGACTTCGTTAAGATCAAATGCTTCCAGTGAAGAGACAGATGATAGAGGTGTTGAAGAAAAACTGGGCGCGAAGAAAGGCTCACGAGCCAAGCTTCATAGCTTTTACTCCAATCTTGACGATCCAAAGGATAAGTTCTCGGATAATACTCTTAGAAGTGATCAAGAGTCAAACAGAAACAAAGTGGTCGATGAAATATCAAAGAAGCCACAGCAAGTACCAACTAGAGTAGAAGTTAAGTATCCTGGTTTCTACGATGACGCTGATTTTGAGGAAGACTCACCTGGACAAAATGTAAAAAATAGTCCTAATCGAGTTATTGGAATTTCTAGACGAACCAAAGCATCTCCTAAAACTCCAAGTCCGCGTTTAGAGGACTCGTATTGGATGCCCACGAGTCATGAGGATGTAACTGAGAGAAAAGCTTCAAAGAGTTTCTATGCATCCTCATCTCCATTGAAGGCAAAGACTGGAACAAGATACTCGGATAGCTTGGAAAGTTCAGATCAGCCTCAAACATCTAAACCTTTCAAGCAAACTCCAGAAACTAAGAGGTCTTATAATGAGGAAAGGTTAAAATCTTCTGCAAAGGAACAACCATCAAATTATACTCCGGAGTTAAATAGACGAGGTGGTTTCGAGAATTCAAAATTTTCTTCCTCAAGAGAGACGACTGCAGCTACTGCAGCTTCAGTGAAGGTTCGGGCTCAACCGAGCAACTTTGAGCAGCCTCAATCAACAAAACCTTCCAAACCAATTCCTGAATCCAAAAGGTCTTTCCATGAAGAAAGATTAACATCTTCTACCATGGAACTTCCATCCAATCCTTCTCCGAAAATCGAAACGCAAGGCAAATCCGAGAGTTCAACAAAGGAAGCTAGTCATGTTCACCCAAAGCTTCCCGACTACGACAATTTTTCAGCACACTTCCTTTCACTCCGAAAGAATAACAAGTAAATCCAGTTCCTTGGCATTGTTTATACTTGTACATCCACACACACATTTTTTAATTTATTGTTTTAATGTATTCATGGTTTTTGTTATTATAGCTCTTATTCATGATTAAAACTCTAAAGGGGTACACCAGATGGGCAGGTTAAAGGAGAGATTTTTCTCACACTTTGGAAATGATTCCATAAATGATCTGTAGTTTATTAGGGGGGAAAAGACATTCTGAAGCTTATGAAAATTACGTAAAAGACTTACAATTAGCTAAAATTTCAGCGAAGGTATAATTTGTAGATGGAGAAAGGTAGTATCTACATCGAAATAAAGCTAGAACAAGAATCGATTCATGAAATCAATCGAAAGCTAGATATGTTCTTGAAAATCTGATTGTTATTTTTAGTTGAGAAATGCTCTGATGACTGGGGGAGGGAGACCATAAACTCTTACATAGAGGGCACTACAACTCTTTATTAAATAAGAGTCAAATACCGATTTTTATGATTTTATCCATGAGTTGTAACTATGGCGTTATATTGAATTACCACTAAACAATAAAATTAACATGCTACCGATTTTTTCGGTTCTAATGACAGACTTAAGCTACAAGAATCTACAAAGAAAACAAGGATTTTATAGTAAATATATTCGATCTATAATGACTGTTTAAGAATTCGTTTTCTTGATAAATAACTATAGTAAGGTTGTATGTTTGTTCCGATGTGTACCTGGTTTTAATATAATTTTGTTTTCACCAGTCATTTTTGCTGGAAGTGTTTTTTTCTTGTTCTTTCTTACAATGTTTTTTTTTTTTGTTTTAAAAAACCTATTTATATATTTTCCCCCCAAAACATTAGAAAACTACCAATTTTATAAAGCATATAACATGCACCCAAATGAAAATATCGTGTCATCCTCACTCACAAAGGAAATTTATAAATAGTTATTTATTTATTTATTTATTTTTTTAATTTTTATAATAAATATATAATAGGGTTGAAAAAAGGTGAGAAATGTTAATTTCATAAAAAAGAAGTGAGAAATGAATATTTACAAAGAAAGTCGTACCAAAACGCGTCTTCTTGAGACTAAATTATATCTGAAATGGTATGCTGGCGTTACACCTGTTTTTCTTCCTTTTTTTTTTTTGAAACAGAACAATGGTGAATACTTAATTCAAAAAAAAAAAAAAATGGTGAATACCTGTTAAGTTGGGCAATACACCAATTTGGCGAATTTCTTGGGATGAAAAAAATAGTCAAATACAGTTAATTTCAACTGTTTTATTAAAAAAAACAATCTATTTAATAGGAAATTTACAGAAATGACAAAAAACTAGCATCAATGAAAACTTTGACAGATTTGAAATCTAAACCTAAAATTTAGGCTAATTTGATAAACATTTTGATTTTTTATTTTGAGTTTTTGAAATTTAAGTTTACTTTAACTCATTTATCATGCATCTTTCTTATAATGTATCTAACTTTTCTTAAGAAAATATGTGAATGCCAACCAAATTTCAAAAATAAAAACAAACTTTTCTTATATTTGAAGTTTTTTTTTTTTTTATTTATTTTTTTTTATTTCAAATTTTGGTTTGGTTTCTACAAATATAGGCAAGATGTAGATATCCATGTTGAAAAAACATATGATATGGTAGTTGTTGTAGACTTAAATTTCAATAACCAAAAATTAAAAATAAAATGGTTATCAAACGGGACCTTAAGGATAAAATGAATGAGAAGA
>JBBMKA010000009.1:1822987-1840316 GCA_037833695.1 Sechiopsis laciniata | reverse complement strand
GACTTCGGTCGGGAAAAGGGAAAGCTGGTTGTAAGTGCTGGAGCTTAGAGACAAATCTCTCCGAGACAAAAGTTGTTCAAATGGAGGGAGCTCTCCCCTTAAATAGACCTCTTGAAGTTCCGCCGAAAACCCGCTGACATTTCGCTGGCTTCCTGCTAATATTCAGCTGCAACCTTGCTGAAAATCTGCTGAACATCCTTTCCCCGATTTGCTGGCTCTGCTACCTATTTTCCGAATGCTGCAGAGTTGACTTTACGACAGCGGAGAGGAGTTTCGGGGTCACGGATCTTTGCCACGCGTCCTTGAGTTAGGTATTATTTTGATCGATCATGCTGCAGAGTCTCTTCATGTTGTCCGAAAAGTTTGGTCTTTGCTGAGTCGAAGAGGTTGGTCTTCGCTGAGACGAAGAGGTTGGTCTTCGTTGAGACGAAGATATCTGCGACAAAACACAAGCATCAAATTCGTTTGACAAGGGACAACAAGCATATTTCGCTACAGTTTCGCTTCAACTTTTATCTTCCAGGCTTTTGTTCACTATTTCGCTTAACATGTTAAATCTAGCGAAATTTTGTGCTTTATGATTTGAATTCAACATTTTCTTAATTAGATCTCTTAATTTAAGCTACTTTAACTCTCACTACTTGAGAGTTATCAGCAAGCAGGTTAAACAACGTTATGTAAATCAATAGACATTTTTGAGTAATTTTCTCTACAGGGATTCTTTTCCTGTTCATTTTTTAAAGGTTTCTTTTCAGGAACAATTTTGAGCTTTTTTTTCACGAGTGACTCGATTTATATTCAATCATAGTATGCCGTCACACAGCTTTTATTTTAGAAAATTTATCATCAGCAGCACATTCTACCTTTTGTATTTTATTTATAGCACAATTTCTAAAATAATTCATCTATAGCACATGTTTTTTTATTAGTGACTAGTGATAGAATCAGTGCGATAGAACTTTATCATTGATTGAATTCTATGAGTGATAGAACTCAATTTAGATTTTGTACTACAAATGAATTAGTTTTGATTTTGTGGTATAGGTAGAAATATTTTGCTATTTTTTATTACACATGCAAAATTCCCTTTATTTTATTTTATTTTGAAATCCGTCACACAGCCTTTAAGTAGAGAAAACAAACACCAATTTGGCCATATTTACCATTTTAACACTTCCTGATCACCCAATTGAAGGGGCATTTCTTTTTCCTATTATAAAGACAGAAGAGAAAGGAAATAAAATATCATTCATATTGTCCCAACAAGTTTTATGAGAAAAAAAAAAAAAAACAAATAATTTTGAGTAAAACTCGATTTATAGTAGAACGTATAATTGTATCATGAATTTTCATGTTCGAATCAATTTAGATCATTTGTAAAACAATTTGGCATAATTTAATCAATCAAACCTCTAAACTATCAGTAAAACAATTTGTCAATTGTCAACTCTCACACAGGTAAAGTATTAAAAAGTAAAGGTCTAATTCTCCAATGAAAAATTAAACTTAATTATAAGTTCATAAACTTGACACAAGTCATAAATTCATAACATTATTACTAGTTTAAAATTTTTATGGCCAAATTAATTCGTGCCCAATAGTCTATGATTAAAAAGACAAATAGACAAGGAAGTATGAATATTTTAAACTAAATGTATCTGGAAAAGGAAATTTTTTGCGCAAACACACATATCTAACTATGAATATTTTAAATTAAATGTATCTGGAAAATTTTTGTGTAATCTCCAAAATAAACTTCTCATCAACCTTTCTACCTATCTCATTCAATCATATTTTCTCATCAGGATGTAATTTGTTTGCAAATCATCGAGAAATTCAGCCAACTAAATACCATGAATGATTTGGGGAACAAATGGTGAGCCGAGATCGGAATACTATTAACCTTACTAAAAGTACAAAAACTTGAACACAAAATATATATATATATATATATATATATATAGAGAGAGAGAGAGAGAGAGAGAGAGAGAGAGAGAGAGAGACAAAATTTTGGTGAATTTTTCTCATTCATTGCTACAAAGTTGCTAAAAGGTTCTTGGTTTGTACTATTCTCCTACTTAAAAAATGGAGGAACAAATTCCCATATGATATCAGCCTATTCATCACATAGTTACCTTCCATATTGCTATAGAAACTATGGATGATGCATTCTTGAGATTGTAACCCAGTTGGGCTAAATTTTGTGTGAGCTGTAACCTGCATCTTCTGATGTCAAATCCTCTTTCCAATTCTCAAATTCTGATCCACCAAATACCAATTGTTTGATTCCAACATAGCTGATTTGTGAACATTTTAAACGTACATAAAAGTATTAGTAACCTAAGCATTAGAAAAGCAAATGTTGAACCAATAACCATAAAGAGCACATATGAGTCAAGAGGGAGGGTGCATAAAGGTTAGAAAAACTGCACACCAACCCCAAAAAGAGCTGCTTGTGTAAGAGAGCAAAAATCTAAGCCATATCATTTTCACTACCATAACGTGATTCTATTAGTAGATCATCTCAAAACGAGAACATTTTCAGTGATTAGATGAAAATTACAGAGATACAAGAGGGAGAAGAGGAGAAAGAAAGAAGAGAGGGGTCAATCATAGGGCCATTACAAGGGGAGATAAGGTGAAGGGGGTGACCAATCATGTCGGAGGTTGTAAACGCCGATATGTGGAGCAATGTCTGATTTGAGGCCGTATGACAAATTGAGTTTGAACCCATTAAAGGCCACTGCAAATGTCAGATGTAGAAGAGGGTCTGTGCCAAACGAACCACCGAAGGGAGAAGAGATCGAGAAAGACGCGGGAATGGGGTCTCGTGCCAAGCGATCTGCTTGAGGGAGGGAAAGAGCTGCTTGCTGAATGTTCAGTGTGGGAGGGAGAGATGCTCGTTGTTGAGAAACGACGCATTTGGAGGCTGGAGAAATACGACCAAGCTTCATCGGATCCAATGACGTACATTCTTCAGATCTGGTCTTCGAACGGAGACCAACGATATACACTATCAATCCCTGTCGAAAGGTCGTTGATAGGGCACAGATGATTGAAGTTGATCTTCAGTTCCCGTTCGGTGTTGTCCCTCCAAGGACCATCCTTGAGAGAAGGTTGGTCTATGAGAGGAAGAGAGTCAGAGAAGATGGTCAAGAGAGATGGTTGGTGATAAATAGAAAAGGCCAAAAGGCTAGAGAAGGGAGACAGGCATGGCTAATCACGATTGTCAGAGGGGAGAAGAAGAAGATGGTCGGGAAGGGACGTCAGTCCTCCGGTGCCAGTGAGAACAGCATCGGAGGTAGAAGAGAAAATTGCAATTTAGTAGTTCAGAGATTTTAGAGAGAGTGAGAGGGCTCCACATAAATTATCTCACAACTAATTGTCAATAGGAGAAGTAGTCATTAAATCTTATAGATATTATGTCCTTTCAAGATGGTGCATCGTTGAATTCATCACTCTTAAATTGGATCACAAATTTTTTTTATTGAACCAAATAATTGTTTGAATTTTTATGGGATACTAAATGAAATAACATGGGATTTCATCTCAACACTAATTGACAACTAAACAAGTAGTTCATGCATTTATAAATGATGTAAGGTTTCTCACCAAACATTTATTACATAGTTCGCAGGCAGCAGATAATAGGAAGAACAAGAGTATTTATATGGAAACTAGGTTTGGGAAAGAAATGCAGTAGAAACTTACTCAGAGCTTATCTGGGTTAATGCATTTATCAAAATATCTAGAAGCAACGATTCGCTGGTCCCAATATCAACCCTGTAAAATTAATACGTAAATGAGAAAAAGAATATGAACACTAGCATCTTAAGCTGTTTCCTAGTTACAAACTTACAGGAACATATCCATAAATATAAAGAAAACAAATTGTCTGAAGGAGGAAAAAGAGTAGAGCTGGAAATCGACATCAAGGAATATTAGATTGAAAGCTATTACCATATACGAGCCAAATTGTCTTGAACCTCAAAATCCCCAATATTATAAAATGTGGTTGGAGTAACATTGGCTCCCTCAATAGCATCATAACTTGGTCGTTTATCCATAGGAGATTGAGAAAGCTGGAGGAATTACAACTAATGTGAGTTTCCAGGTAAAAATCATTACATCTCATTAACAACTTATAACAGAGGATAGCAAAAGAACAATGCTGAAATTTAGCCATGGAATCCTCAACTCTAATGACAGGCTGCAACATAGAGCTCTGGGATTAACCATCTCTCCACAATGTTGTATAATGTGTATGAAAAACGAAGAAACACAATATCATCTCTTCTGCTCATGTGAATTGGCTACAAGAATCTGGAATCAGCTTTTGAAGGTTTTTGGCTGGCAGATGGTGATGCCGGGTAGTATTGGGGATTTGGTTATTTATGCATACACGGGACACCCCTTTAAAGAAGAGAAAAAGAACCTTTGGGATCGCTTTTTGGCTGCTTTTTGGTGGTCTCTATGGAAGTTTAGGAATGCTAAACTTTTCTCTACTGAAGACCAAGATATAGGAAACTTGTTTGAATCCATTTCTGTACTTGCTATTACATGGGCTCATGTCATATACCCTTTCAAGGATTATAGCATTACCACTCTATTATCTCATTGGCATAGTTTTTTGTAATGATCTGGTTTTTTTTTGTAATTTTTCATCCATCAATAAAAGTTTATCGTTTCCTATCAAAAATAAATAAATGCTGAAATTTAGAAGTGTTATATTGAAGTTTACCTGCATATTCATGGAATTGCATCCACCAAGACGTCCAATGATGTGCCATGACCTTATGGCCTGTGTACAAAGATAAGAAATCAAATTCACCGAAGTTTTTTTTGGCAGAAACTTACATAACAAAAAAAAGAACTTACATCACAAATTAAGGTGATGTCTTTTGCCAATGGAGTGTTGTAGAACTCAAACCATATATAAGAGTTTGAGAAATCGAATCTGGAAGAAACATTGGCAACTCATATGCTCAATTCCAAACTAAACAGATAATATATGGAATAAAATGAGAAGAATTCTGTGCACAATTATGCTATAAGAAAAACATTTAACAGAAAGTTCTCATAAATTATAGGGTGAACCATCATTTCTGGCCTTGTGGTCAAAGAGGACCTTGGAGATCTAAGAGGTGATGAGTTCAATCCATAGTGACCACCTACTTAGAAATTAATTTCCTACCGATTTTATTGACAACCAAATATTGTAGGGTCAGGAGGTGTGTACGTAAGCTGGTCCGGACATTCACGGATATGAAAAAAAAGAATTATGGAGAAAAAACAGATACAAATGCAGCAAGTTACAAAATCTTCTAGTCCCCATAGAATATGTACTACCGATTAAAGAGAGAGGATGCAGCATTCATGGGAATATAACTACGAAATATTTATGTGTTCTAATGGTTTATACTGCTTGGCTTAGGTTCGGTATACTTAAAATTTAATTGGACTTTAAATTTGAGAATTGAGAAATTTGAGAAATGCCCTACAAGTAGACTTTAAATTTAATTGGGGATGAAATGACTCGGCAGGGGTTCGAACTCAAGATTTCCTACTCTGATACCATGTTAGAGAATATGGGGTTCTACCTTAAAGCAATAATTCACGTTATCAGAAATATGCACAAGCTACTTGTGGGGTAATTGCTACTGCACCTGATATATGAAATGGCTCATAAACTACAGATTATATATGCTTATGCATAAACAGCCAATTGCATTCATCCATAGAGTACAATTCAAAGAATTAAACTTACCTGTTGAATGTAACTTTCAATGGAACAGCTGATCCCGTCTTTGGCTGCAATATCTTGTTCCTTTTCTTCCGCAACCTCTCTTCCATCTGCAATTTCGACAATCTTTCAAGCTAAACACCAAAACCATAAAACGGAAATCCTTCTAATAATGCGTGATTATCTAGACATTTCATTCTTAGGCCGTCACATTTGCAGTCCTAAACAAACCCAAATACATAATGAAAAATTAAAAATTAAAAAAAATAAAAATCAGGAAATCGGAGTTTCGCTTCACTATACCAACGTAACCACGCTCGTCCCTAGGCCAAATATCGACATGTCTTGAAGGAATAGAAACACGAAAGTTGTCTATAAATTAATATTAATCTTAAACTGGACTTTAAAAGGAGCACACATTCAAATCTTAAGTCTTCAACCACCGCACCAACCCTCGAGACAAACCCAAATACACAAATAAAATGTCCTAAAGAGAACAATCACCATTAACCAACAATGATTCTAAGCATAAAATCCCCACTCATAAGTTCAAAAGGCAATGCTCCAAAACAGGATGTTCAGCTAAACTAGAAAACGAAAATGAAAAAGCGATTCGCGAAGAAATGTTTACTTTGGAACGAGCTTTCTCAGGATCATCAAGAGTAGTTCCGATAATTTCAGCAAATTCAGGATCTCGATCGTAGTCCTTTTGCCCTTTTCTTCCTCTAAACCCACTCTCACTCCAAAATCCATCGTCCCCGTCGTTATCTTCGCCTTCTTCATCATCCACTACCTCGATTTCACTCGAGTCGATGTTCTGAATCTCCGATTCTTGGTCGCGGCTAGCTCTGGTCACGCATTGGCTCAGCACAATCCGAGGAAAATTCCGGCGAGGAACTGTAGACGCCGGAGATGGAATGAAGACGTGGTTGGATCGGCGGGGAATTTGAGCGGCGATTGTTCTGATATGAAGATGATGCGGCGTGAGAATACAATCGTTGAACTGCAACACAATCATTTCGTTCAATCGAAGTGATTTTGGAGCAAGAAATCGAAGTTCCAACCAACTCGAAAATCAACCTGCAAGCGTTTATCCAAATTACAACTCTAGCTTTTTTTAAGTACATTATCCAAATTACAACTCTAACTTTAACAGCCTTTTCAGGGAGGTAATGTATTACATTCAACATGGAAATCAAATTTCTCTCCCTCAAATATTATTAGATTGAAATATATAATTCGAAGAATTATACTTTAATCTTTTAAAATTGGGTTAGTTGGTTCTAATCAAATTTGACTCCACGGTCACAATTCTAATGTAAACAATTGGTATAACTTTCATTTTAATTCAAAAGAATAGTAAACTTTATATAGAGTATTATTTCAATTAGGTTAACTTGAGAGGGTATTATTGTAGACCAAGTGGTCATTTAAACTTAGGTAAGAGGTAGTTCTAATTCTCAATGAATGATCCATAAAAAATACCCGTAAGAAGTAAACAAAATATTGAAGGACTAATTAAGAGCATGCTCACGATGTTTAATAGTTTCATTAAAAGTTTATTCTTTGAATATTTTAGGTTCGAAACTCACGAGTGAGCTTAATTGTAAAATCTCTATTTAGTATCTACTAGATTCAAACCTTGGGACAAACACGATGTCCCAGAATATATAGTAGGACGAAACTTTGATTTTCGAAAGAGTTTTATATAAGTGGCATGAATCACAAGTATGCCAAAACATCTTTAATATTCGATTGTCAAGTTATTCACGAATAAAAGATTAATTTGAGTGACATAGTATGCATGACTCAACACACAACAACAATGTTTATATTTTCTCTTTATGAATGGGCATTGATTGATTATACCCAAGATATATAAATTCATGATTCAACCATACGATTTTCAAATAAATGTTTGTGTATTACGTAATCCCACATTAGTCCATTTTTCGAACTTGTACAATCTTAAGTTAGAGCAAAATTCAAAGTAATTTTTGATTTGCGTACAAAATTTAAATTTTAATATTTAAGGAAAGTTAGAATTTAGAATCTATTTTTTGTACTAATTTTTTTTTCTTTGTATTTGTGACTGTGTCAATTTGCACCCAAACTAATGTCACGGGACATAATCATACAACATTTGGATGTCAAAAAAATTCGTAATAAATTAATTTATAGATAAGTGGTTATCATAGATTGAATTCATGCCTTAAACGTCCCAAAGTCCTAAAAAATTACATGATTTTTTTTTTTTTTTTGGTGTCATTTTAAAGATCACCTAAAATTAACACATTTTGAAAAATAGGACGAAAAATGACACGTGTGACCAAAATATGTTATAAGAAAATAGTATGTAAACCTATACATATTAAGTTTGAATTAAAAACTCTGAAAAAAGAGAGAGAATAATTCTCATTTTTCTTATTGTGGACTTGTTCTTCTAATTGGGCCGCAATCACTACCAAACCCAATGGATCCAAACGCATGGATAAATTGGGACGACACTGAAACTAGGGTTATGAGCCATTCTTATTGAGTCATCTTGTCTTCAGCTTCAACGGCTGCTGCATCGCTTCAAACCCTAGCAAGGTTTCTCTGGATCTGCCATTTTTAGGTTATCTAAAGTTTCAAATGGATAGAATAGATTGTTTCTAACATTGCTTTTTTCGTTTTTTTGTACTGCTCTCTCTTCGAATGCATATTCCTCGAGATTGTTTTTACTGAGTTTATGTCATTGTTTTCATTCTTTATGATTTTGAGCTTGTTGCAGGCGTAATCGAAGAAGCCGACTGCAGATATGGTTGAGAAAACTAAGGGAAGGAAAGAGGAGGTGGTCAGCAGAGAGTACACCATCAATCTACACAAGCGCCTCCATGGCTGGTACTTAGTTTTTCTTTCTTGCTTTTTAATAATCACTCTTCGCTATCAACTGGATCACATACTGCCGTTGAATTTGAATTTTTTTTTATGATCGGCCATTACCTTATCTGTTGTGAGAGTTTTACCGTTGATGTTTTGAAACTAATAACTTCATTATTGAGACTTTTTTTTCATGTCTAATCATTAATTGGTGTCTTAGGTTAAATGGGTTATTTGTGTTTTGTGAAAATTCTGTAAGATTTGAGCTTTGGGGCTTAAGATAAATCTCATCGTGTAATTAGTTTAAGACCACGTATCGGTTTATCAATTGATAGTAAATTGGTAGAGGAGAACTATTATGTGTTGGCCTAATTGTCAAAAAGGACTTTGGGTAATCAAGAAGTTATCCGTGGTGACCCCAATTTAGAAATTAATTTGAGTTTGTTTGATAGCCTAATATTGTATCGATTGTCCAACGAGAATCGAAAGACTAAATCTAGGATACTTGTGTCCCCGAGAGGTAGCCCAATGGTTGACTATGGATTTCAAGACATGCTTCCTTGAGAGATTCATTCTTCGAGGCCGTTGGGGAGTGCCTAAACTAGAATATCTGGCGACGTACTGGTGGTGTATGTGGAATATTGGACTAGTGAGTGGTGGATGATTCATCAGCTGTTTCTTCTGTTGTTCTCTCACCGTTTTCATTAGTAATTTCTAGTTTAGCGTTTTTGTGTTTTAAGTTTATCCCCCTCGTGGTATCGGTAGGATTATGGCATCCAATTTCAATGGTGAGCTTTTTTTGTCTAGAATTTCAAGGCAGCACCAGCTCCCTAATTCTCATGTTTGACTTGAAATCTAAATGACAGCACTTTCAAGAAGAAGGCTCCTAAGGCCATCAAGGAGATAAGGAAGTTTGCAGAGAAAGCAATGGGAACCAAGGATGTGAGGGTGGACGTGAAATTGAACAAGCAAATCTGGAGCAGGGGAATTCGAGGTGTTCCAAGGAGAGTTAGAGTTCGTATTGCCCGCAAGAGGAACGATGATGAAGATGCAAAGGAAGAGCTGTATTCTCTTGTTACCGTTGCAGAAATCCCAGCAGAAGGTTTGAAAGGATTAGGGACCAAGGTCATCGATGAAGAAGATTGATCCCACATACCATTTTTGCCTTTGTTATACCCCTGGGGGTACTTCCAACTTTTGGCAAAATTTTTGGTACAAGACTTCTTTTGAGTAAGAATTATTGCACTTGGTTTATGTTACTTTTTAAATACTAGCTGAAGCAGTTTTTTTAGTTATTTTTATTAGTGTTTGCTTTGTGTTTTAACTACTTTTGAGAGTATCTTCTGTTGCAATTTATGGCATCATCAATTTCACCTTTCAGGGAGCCTACTTCTTGAGCGCTTAATTTTTCACTACCAACTGTGATATATATATATATATTATATATGGCTTCTACGAACCAAGGATGGTGAATAATTATTTAATTCAAGTTTATTTTGGTCTAAAAACAAGCACCTTGTATCTAAGAAGTTATAGATACGCTGATGACACATTATTTATTATTATTTTTTATGATATATGATTAAAAACATCAAATTCATAATATTTTAGTTTTTTTTTTACTAACTATAAAAAATAATTTAAACAAAGATGAACATGAAGATTGAATCAGCAATTGAATTTAACTCGAGTCCATTTAAATCCAATAAAAAATAAAATCTCACCATTATTTTAAGAGAGCAGTTTGGGTGCAGTCACAGCTGTACCCATGTGGTGCTGTTACAAATAAGTAAAGATTAAAAAAAAATAAAAATAGAACACTTAAAAAAAAAAATATCTGAGATGTGTGGCTCTAAAAAAGCCACATCAGGGGCAGAATTTGTTTGGGTGCAGCCACAGCTGCACCCAAACTGCTCTCTTATTTTAATGCTTGCATTTAACAATCTCAAAATATTTTAGTTTTTATCTCCTTTTCTTTCTTTCCATTCTATTTTTTCTTTTTCTTTCATTTTTCCATAGTCCATCTATCTTCGATGGAAGTCATTGTCGATCGCCTCCACCAACACTATCCATTGTTGTGTCATCGACAGTTTGAAACAAATAAGTCTTAAATGGAGGGTCCATGAAATATTCGTGAAGCATAATTAAAAATAATAAAAGACGACGAGGAATTTCGAGTGTTAGACAAGTGTTCGAAGAGAATCTAGAAGTAACGATATCGGACACGAGTAAGACACGGATACATTGTTAAAATAGAAATGTCCTTGCTTCTTAGCCCTGTAGTACCATCTTTTTGTTGGGCAATGAAGAAGATTTTTTATTTTTTTTTTATTTTTTTAAGTTCAAACAATAGTTTGAATCACTTTAAGTTTTTGCTATTAAATTCATGGTAATTTTATGGAACCCATAGCCAAGGTTTACACCATCGTTTACAATTTTGTTAACTCAATATAACAAGAGCTTAACTTAATTACATCATTATTCATTTTTCATATTTTTTCTATATTAAAGAACCTAAAAACAGTTTTTTTTTTTTTTAACCTATAACAATTAAGTGGTCTTTTTTAATATACACTAGCTGCGAAAAACAGTTTAAGCCACGATCAGTTAGAAAAGCTGTATCTTAAATGATCTCTTCTCGGGTCTATTTTTAATCACATTTATTTAAATTATATCGCTATATATATTTGTTTTAATTAATTACAAAGCTCTTTACTCATTCAATATCCACATTAAGAAAATCGATTATGGGCATCTCTTTAAAATTAGTAGTTTTTATTAAACCAGATCTAGTAAGGCTAATTCTCAACAAAAAAATAATAATAATAATAATAATAATAATAATAAATAAAAAAAAATAAAAAAAATCTAGTAAGGCCACTACAGGCGTCCATGGGCTGGGACAAAAGGGAGGATCCCTCTTTCCATTTCACATTTCAATTCAAAATTTTTCATTTAATTTTGTAGAAATTCCCCGCTGGTCTGGCCCTCTGCAAAGAACCATTTTCATTTATTTTATTTTTTTTAAGTAATTGGGAGATTTTTATTTTTAAAAAAGAAAAGTTTAATTAAATACTTAATAGCATCCTCATTAAATGGTTAATTTATGAACCATTATGAATTGGTATTTACTTTGATAACATTACCAACAATCCACTACTCAAACAAAGAACACTTTAAACCATTTGAAACTCACCTCCTCATTGATCTACATTGGGAGACTTCTGTTGCATTTTCCAACAATCCTCCACTTTCACAAAATATAACCAAAACTTTTGAAATTTGCCTTATTTGTTTGATTTCTAAGGATCAACAATAGTACCCTTCAAAGCCTACCTTGTTGATTCAACATTCAAACATTTCACCTATTACTAAATTAGGAGTATGACTTTCATATCATTTATTAGAAACAACAAAGTGACAAACCTTCACAGATGTGGTATGATATTATCCATTTTAGACATTTGGACATAACCTCTCATTACTTTATTTTTAAATACTTCTAATCCTATTAGTAAAAATGTCATCCATTACTAATATACTTAAAATCTACTCTAGTACCAGAACACTAAAATCAAGGACTTCCAATTTGACAGTTCAGATTCTAGAGAGAAAAAAAGTTGAAGATTTTAAAACATGAAAAGCTAAAAGAAAAGATAGTAAACATTCAAACTTATAACTAAAAATGGATATGAAAACAAAAAATCTCAGCTATACCATACTTCTACTGCATAGAAAGGACTCTAATAGCATCAGTTCAGAAAGAGCAGAAATTAAAACAGATTATAAATTTAAAAAAGGTTAATTCAATTTTCAGTTAGCTTTATAAGAATACATATAACCTCTAAGTTTTCTTATCTCCTCTGATGATTGAGCTAGCAAATGATCTACATACAAACAGATTCCAGCCCCACTGCAAGAACACGGAAGCTTATGAGCTTATATTGAGTTCCAAACTACATATGCATAGCAAGATAATCATTTTCATTTTTCATTTTTCAGAAACTACCTGAGAGGACCAAAAGGACGCCAGATAACATCCCATCGAAACCTAGGCAAACTGCAAGCAAAATACAACATTACAAACTCCACATTCATCATCGTTATCAAGATAGCAACGTTTAGATTTCCCTCATAAGTGAACACCAAATGACAAAAAGGAAGCAATTCATTGGAAGAGGCATACTGTAATTACAAGTCGACTAGCCTTTTGTAAGTTTGTAACTCAACGAAATTCTCTTCTTACCCGACTATATATATATATATATATATATATGAACTAGACTATAAGGGTACTAGTATAAAATATGTAGATTGGTAATATTAGTAGAATGGAAGTTGGCATACAAGGATAATTAGTAGTAGTATCTTGGTTATAAATAGTAGGATTAGGGTCCTTGGTAGAAAGAATTTTGGAAGGCAAGTACCTTGGAGGAAGAGGTCAGCACTCTCGAATTTGCTGTGGGTTTTCTTGTTACTGTCCTTCTTGTTATTTCCTTATTATCTTGCAACTTGTTGATGCAATAGCTCCTTTTTTTTTGGAAACCGGGAAATTGGAACTTCAATCCACTATACCCGGGGTAACTCTCTATTGAGTATGGAATAACTCTCAATACTTCAGAGATGACTATTTCTAACTGTTATTTTCTTGTGTTTTGAGGCATTCTCTGGGGTATTTTACAGAAGTTTGGTATTGGTACCCTTACAATGACATATGAAGTCAGCATCGTTTACCATTCACAATAATAGTGCTGCTCTCTAGGAAAATGGGCAAAAGAACCAAAACAAGAGTATTTTCATCCAACTACAAACGAGGAAAAGAAAATTTTGATAGAAAAATCAAAAGTCATACACTATAGGCCTATACATCTTCATTCAGGAGCATATCTTTGGAAAAAGATTGAGAGTTATCCTACCATACCTCATCATAAAATACAACCAGAAAACTGAGAGTAGGAAGCCAACAAAGACTGAGCCCCAAAGCCATCGCCGGTGGTAATTTGACTTGCTAACAATCCCAATGACCGAAAATGAACATGCTAAAATAGCAACCCAATCTGCAGAATTACAATTGTTTGATATTAGCAAGATCCCAACATAGCATCGCAGTTGCAGCATAAAACTTAAAGACAGGACTACAACATCGATATTCAATAGAACACGGCCGTATACTTGGCCATTGTAATTTTTTTGGATATGTGTAGCCCCTTTTTTGTATTTCCATACTGTCCAATAAAACGTTGTGGTTTCTAAAAAACAAAAGAATAAACTGGATAGGCTCCAACACATCTATTGATATGAAATAACAAATTGAAACTAATGGAGAAATCTGTAACAAAAACCTGCAGCTATAATCATCCATGAGTCAACATACTCCATAAAGTAAGCATGATAACGCTGCAAAAAAAAAAAAAGACATAACAGGCCACAAATCAGTATAATGCAAACAATGGAGCGAAGAGCATAAGCTCAATGAATCCATTACAATCAATTGAACTTGATGGATGCAATTTCAGGATAACATTTCGATTCAACACCTTAAAATCTCAAGCAGAACAACAACTACAGTAATACATAGTAGAAAAACATTCTAATCGAAATTATCATACCAGTTCCCACGGAGTAGAAACCTGCTGAACGATTGAGTAAAGCAGAAAAGCCGCAAAGCCAAACAGAAACGCCGCAAAAACAGTCTACCAATCAAAGAACAATCAGACACGAGAATCCAAGAATTCAATCGAACACAGTAAAATTAGGAAAAAGAACACAGAATCAAACGAAATACCCTCCATAAGAGACTCTGTCGATCATTTTCCCTTTCCATTGAACGAACCATCTCCTCTTGCTCTGTCGATCGAACACCAAATTAGGGCAAAAAGAAAGAAAAACGTATGAGAAATTAGTTAGGGTTTTGAACTTTACCTTGAGTGTCGATTGGACGGGAATCGTCAATGGAGGGATCGTCCTTAGTAGGAAGAGAGAAGCCATCTTCCCGAGATTTCATGAAAATTCTGGCTAATTTCTTGATCGCCATCTTCAACTCTGTGTCAAAAGCTCGCCGTGATCTGGTTTTGTGTTCGATGCTAAAATTGAAGAAGGAAGATAGCCGTAGACTGAACTGAACCATCACCGAGTCTTCAACCCCTGGTTCGATTTGCACATCTTAATGAGGATGAACCGACCTGACCATGATAAATTTAAATGAGTAGTTATTTAAGGTGATTAAAATGGGGTGTTATTTTGAATGATTGAAGATTGAAATTGTATTAATTGCTTATTTGGATGAAGATTTTCATTGAGAAGTCATAGGTAATAGTTCGTTTGTGTCTGAATTTTTATAAAGTGGTTGCAGTTAATAACACGTTTGAAAATGGATTTTGTATAGATATTGCTAAAATGAATAATTTTGAAATTATGTTATTTTGAGTGGTTAGCCATCAATAATATAGTGCCAAATACCTATTTTAAGAATCGAACTCATGATTGTGGAATTGAATTGGATTACTACTAAATAATAAAACCAATATGTCACTAACCCATTCAATTTTATTTGTAGCTATCTACAAAACCAAAAATCAAATACCTCACATAATTTTAAATTGGCATGTCCCAATATCATATATTAAAGACCGAAGATATCTTCTAGTATTTATAGAATAGGTGATGAGCTAATCTTATGATAGCTCATATTATTTACTATAATTCTATTTTAAAAAATTTTATATAGAATAACGAGAAATATATATATATAAATGGATCGATTTTTAATTTTTAACCAAAATTTTATATTTTCATTTCTAAAATTGAATATCCATTTCAATTTAGAATTGGCACTTATATGTCGATTAAACTAATAATCATAAATTTACATGTTCAAATTTTTTCTTGTTCAATAATTGATCTAAAATAATTCGCCAAATGAGAATACAAAAACAGATAGACTTGTTTATGAAGATGACTATGAGTAATTTTTTATATGTATGTTTGAAGGAGTAAAAAAATCGGATGAAATCTTGATGCTTGGGGTATATCATAAAACATTATTGGGATTCAAAAGTTTTCAATTGGTATCATATTTGCCTGAAATATCCTAGTAAACATTATATCTTTTTATAAGCTAAAATTATGTACATTCTTTAAGGTGAGAAAAGTGGTGGGCATCAACTTAGATATGTTTGTTGGAACAATTCAACTTTGTGCTTTACTTGGGCCTTAGACTTTGTGAAATATTGGACACTTTTTTTAATCAGTTTTGGACACTTTCTTCCCTAGCTCGTTCACCTTGCTTAAAACTTACAACACATTTGTACCATCTATAGAACATATCTTTAAAAATAAAATATAAAATCTTCATTTTTAAAGTTATCTTATTCAAATAAGTTAGGCTCCGTTTCATAACCATTTAATTTTTTATTTTTTATTTTTGAAATTTAAGTTTATTTTTACTCAAATTTCCTACCATGTGTTCTATCTCTCCTACAATAAATCTATATTTTCTTTAAAAAGTATGTAAATACTAACCAAAGTTTAAAAATAAAAACAAACTTTTGGAAGCTACTTTTTTTTTTCTAAATTTTGGTTTGGTTTCTAAAAATATGATAAGATATAGGTATTTAAGTAAGAAAAAATATATGGTAACGTAGTTGTTGTAAACTTAAATTTCAAAAACGAAAAACAAAAAATAAAATGGTTATGAAAGTGGTATGAATAACTTGTTCACCTTTTAAAGATCAACCATGATTGTTTGTGTTTTTATTTGTCTGATGATACCAATAATGTTTCTTCCAAATTTGTTAGAGGTAAATGATACTGTTGATGTTGAAAATTGATTTGAAATTAACGGTAATTTTTGTTTATTAGGGATTAGAGTTGTATCAAGAGAGAAAATTAGTTAGGAGTGTGGTGCTTAGTTACTAGCACTTCAATGTCGAAGTCAATATTTGAAGAAATCCAAAAAACTTTTAAGAAGCTGGTAGAGTAATTTGAAATTCTAAATTAGTTTTCCTTTTCGAATGAACTCTCGAATTTATATATATATATATATAAAAAGTAGAGATGTCCATTTTTTCGTAATGCCGAGGACCTGTTTCGAATGGGACGATGAATCCACGTTTAGGCGGAGAATGGAGGAGTGAGCGTGGAGAAAAAAAAAATACTCCGTGAGCTAAACGGGGTCGGGGACGGGAAATGCTTTTCCCATCCTCGATTCCCCTATCTCCGTCCCGTTTACATTTTTTTATTTTTTTTTATTTTTAAAAATTATATATTTTTTTCCTCTCTTTATACCTATTTAATGTTGAGAAACATCTTTTTGTAAAAATATTTATTTAAGTAAATATTTTTCTTTAATAATTAACTATCTAAATGAAAATTACTACATATTTTTTCATGAAAAATCATCTATTTCAAAAATATTAATGAAAAAATTCTTATGAAATTAAAATTAGAAAAAGTAGAAGAAAAAGAAAATGGGAAAAAATTCTCCGCGAATGATCCAATTCCCGTGAAAAAGGAAGGTAAACTTCGTGGGGACGGGGATTGATTTTGGTGGTGAAAACGAGGATGGGGAACCCATTCCCCCACCCCGACCAGCTTTTGATTTGGAATTGATCTGAGTATTAAAGATTTTTTATCGTTTGATTTATACGTAGTTATTAATGTCGTCAGTTACAACCATTATCAACTCCATTTATTTTGGGATTTACTACATGTTGATGATTTGGG
>JBBMKA010000009.1:1792002-1807726 GCA_037833695.1 Sechiopsis laciniata | reverse complement strand
CAGTGCGAGAGAATGAAACTAGAGATCACAGAAAATTAGGACATTTTATTGTAATTATAGCATTGGTTCGGTTCGATTTTTTATTGGTTTTCTATACTAAACCAAACCGAACTAATTAAACTCGATTTTCAGCATTTTAAATCCAATATATCCAATACACTTCATAAAAATCGAACCGAACCAATTGATCAGTTGGGTTCAGTCGGTTTTTTGACTTATTTTTCACCCCTACTTAAAAGTCCCACCCAGGTAAGATACTACACTCCCCTATACATGTATAGAAAATTATTTTTCATTTTTCTAAAAATATTAATGCTTTTAGGATTTCTTTTTTTATATTCGAGACAATCTTACGTGCCCCTCATTTAATGTTACGAGACATATCGCTAGAAATGTTAACTGACTTATAACATTATTTTTTTATTTATTGAACACAAATGATTCTACTACAAATTAAAATCTGCCACCATGAATTTTTTTACTACACTTTACTTTCCAATAATTATATTCTTAAAAAAACTACAATTTGGTTCTTTTGGTAGTTACAAAACATTCAATTTTCTACCGAATTTCATTTTATAATGTCACATGATAAATTAAAAGGAAAACAATTCACAACTATAAATTTGATTTTATATATATATTTAGTTATATGAGAAAATTGTAAATAAACAATGCTCGTTAGTTACTGTATATTAAACAGTAACAATGAATAAATAATTTTTAAAATTATCTATACCTATTTAATAATTAAGAAAGAATAGTGCAGGATGAATAATTTTGCATACTATTCTTTTTCAGTACAATATTCGCTTTCAATAATTAACAATATGTTTTCCTCAAAAAAAAAAAAAAACAATATGTTAGCAATTATGAGAGAAGTTTAAAACAAAAAATGGAAAGAAGCAAGCAACAATATTTTTTTTCAATACAACAAAATGCTATACGAATTATGAAGGTGATCATAATCGTTCGTTAAGTAATTTAGTTCCAGCCAATTTAACATATATTAGTATGTATTGTTTTTCATAATTGTCGTTTAATTTAAGAAAAATACACCACTTTCTCTTTAGCTTATAAATTAAAGATTCATTTGAATACATAAGGCAATTTATATCTGTGTTTAAATCACCATATTCTGGAGATCTTACAAATTATTTTTCAATAAATTGAATAAGTATTTTGTAATTTATAGAACAGTCTAATTATCATTAAATTATGTTTATTTTAATAAAAAAAAAATATTATATATATTTCATAGCTAGGTGTAACTCATATATTTAAAATTGAATGAGTTGGTGACGCGATTGGTTATCTGATTTGAGGTTAATCCATTTTCACTTCACGGTTCCGATTCGATCTGTGGAATCGGTATTTGTAATCTTCCTCCCCAACTTGTACTAAAAAAAAATTCATATATTTGAAACCAGTTTGATATTTGATCTAAAAGAAACATCTTTAAATATTTTTACTTTATTGAAATTATATTATAATTTTACATTTTATTTAAAAAAATACTTTGACAATTGCTTTACATGAAAAATGATAAATACGAATATTTTATTTATTTAAAAAAATATTAAATGTCTTATTCTTTTTTTTTTTTTGAAACATTAAATGTCGTATTCATTAAGCTAGGTTTAGATTTCGTGTAATGTTAGTAAATGAAAAGTTAAGACTTTCGTACTAAATAGTAAAAATACTAAACCAACGTCCTAATAGTCGACAAGCCATTACCAATCTGTCGGCTGTATTTAATTTTCTATGGTTATGTAACCGGGGAAGTAAATGACGATATTAATTATGTGAAAATGGAAAGGAAAAAAAATTTCATTTTGAATCTCTTGTCTTAATTCCGTTTGTATATTGAAAATTGAACATTTTTGTGCACAGTTTTTAGTTAACTTTTATATTAATTGTTTTTTTTTAAAAATTAATTGAAAACTAATATAATAATTTTATTAAAATATTAAAATTTAAAATAAGTTTAACCATCATTTTAATTAACATTATTTATGTAACTAAAGATGTTATTTTAATGATTAAAAGTGAACATTAATGATATATCACGATTAAGAGATAAAACCAAAATTAAATCTCAAAACCAATAATAAAAAAAGAAAACTCCGTACTATAATTATTTTGTTTTTAAAATTTACGTCTCAAATAATTATTTTATAATATATATTTTTTCTTATTTTGAATATGTACTACTTCTATTTTTAAAAATTAAGTTATAATTTGAAAAGAAAAAAAAGGAACTAGCTTTCAAAATAATTTTTAGTTTTCAAAATTTAATTATCATTTATATACTTTTAAAAAAGATGGAGAAAATTGAATAAAAATAAATTTAAATTTTAAAAAATAAAAACAAAAATTAAATGGTATTGGACCGAGACTATATTTTTAACCCTCGAAAATTTATAAAAACTATACGGTGAACGTCTGACGATTACAGTAGTCATAAGATTGTGCCACGTGTTGTTGAGTTACTACAGTAGCGGAGCTTCTACGCGTGGAAGTCTCTAGAACCGTTCATTTTAATCCAACGGTAAAAGCTGGGGGTAAATAAAGATCCACGTCACCGTCTCCATTTTTTTTTTTAACTAAGTAAAAATATAAAAGTAAGAGCAATGGTAAGTTTATTTGACTTAACCACGGTTACGTTAACCTAACCCCTGTAAGTGATTTGGTTACCAAGTAGTTTATAAACGCTATTGGTATGGCGGTGGTTTTAGCAAGGTGTACCGTCTGAAACTGTAAATCCCTCACCGTCCGGCGAAATGATGATCGGCGAACGCCACCGCCCTGCTCCGGCGGTGCATATAACTCCGTTGACGTTACCGGAGGGGCCTGAAACCGAGACGCAGTTTCCTTTTCCTCTTAGTGGAATCTCGGTGAGTTCTGATTGCATCGCCAATGGCGGCGATTATTCTCCCTATCATTTACAGGAAGTTTTAGCGGCATTCCAGCGATATCTACCTCCGACGAACGAGTCAGAGGTTGAATCGGAATCGGACGCTCCGGTGGATGCTTATTCTTGCGATCATTTTAGGATATTCGAGTTCAAGGTGAGGAAGTGCACGAGAGGGCGGTCTCATGATTGGACGGAGTGTCCGTACGCTCATCCCGGCGAGAAGGCGCGCCGGCGAGATCCGAGGAAGTTTCATTACTCCGGTACGGCGTGTCCTGATTTTCGAAAAGGTAATTGCAAGAAAGGCGATTCGTGCGATTCTGCTCATGGTGTGTTTGAGTGTTGGCTTCATCCTGCTCGTTACAGGACTCAGCCGTGTAAGGACGGGACGAATTGTCGACGAAGAGTCTGTTTCTTCGCTCACACGCCTGAGCAACTTAGGGTTTTGCCTCAGCAGAGTCCGAGAGGAATGAACTCGCCGGATTCGTTTGATGAATCTCCCCTGCGGCTGTCTTTCGATGGTTCTTGTGCTAAATCGGTGCCGTTCCTGTGTTCTCCGGTCTCTGTGACTCCGGTGGACTCTCCACCGGTGTCGCCGATGACTCGGTCGCTCGGCCGGTCTCTCCGCTCGAGTTCTATAAACGAAATGGTGGCTTCCCTTCGAAACATGCATCTTAGCAAGGTCAAATCCCTACCATCTTCATGGAATGTTCAAATTGGTTCTCCGGGTTATCCATCCCGAATTCGCCCAGGATATTGCAGCCTGCCAACAACCCCAACCCGGGCTCCGACTGGTCCAGGAGTGGGGCTGTTGGATTTCATGGACCATGGATTCCCGGAGGAACCGGCCATGGAGCGGGTCGAATCGGGAAGGGAGCTGAGGGCGAAGATGCTGGAGAAGCTGAGCAAGGAAAATTCTCTAATTCTGGATGCTAATTCTTCTAGTTCGTCAATCTGCAGGCCGGATGTTGATTGGGTAACAGAGTTGGTGAACTGAGTCTGGTAATTCGACTTCTGGTTGTGGTTTAAATGGGGTTTTCTCTAATTATCATTCAATTATGATTTCAATGTAAATTATAAGCTTAAGCCTTGCCCCTTTTTGTTCATGTGTAAATACGCCATGGGAAGATAAGATTGAATTTTTAAATGTGCAAGCTTTAAATATCTCTGTATATATGGTCTCTGTTAAAGATTTTGAGTTGGGAGAAGAAAAGAATTCCCTCTGACTTTATGTATAGGTGTTTATTAACTAGATAGATGATCCTTGGGAAGATCATAGCTTCTATTGGTTTTCAATTTGCCGATCATTTTGATTATATTGTAAGTTAATCTTGTTCCTTATGCAATTAAATGAATGAACTCGATTTCTGTTATTGACCAGATTTGTGTTTTGATATAAGCTTTGAACTCTGTTGAGGCAGTAGATTATTGTTGTTGACAATTGACATGGAGTGTATGGTGCTGGAATATTGCGCTACTGATTTTAATTTTAATTTTAATTTTTTAATTATTTGAGATCATTTTAATATTTTGACTGTGCACTGGCTGACTAATCTTAGGAGAGATGGGTTGCTTTGATTTCAGTATTCTTGAACATTTATTGTTATTATATTCCTCATCTGTTTGTTCAGATACTTGGTTTTATTTTCTTTTCCAGCTGATCTTGCAAATTGATTTTGCATCTTTCATGTGTTTTCTTCAATATCTTGTCAAATATCTCTTGGGAGAGATGTCTCTAAGTTGATTTAGATTAAAAAAAAAAAAAATGAAATGACGGTTCTGCACTGCTCTTTGAATAAATAAATAAATAAATAAAATAAGGAACTTCAAAAGTTGCCATCTTACCTGACGGTGGAAACAGGGGAAGAAGTCACATGGAAATTTAACCGGGAATATAATCTCTTTTTATGGAGTAATAATAGTATTTGAAAAGTTATAAATAGTTGGGATAGAAAATTGTGGTTAGTAAAATAAGATTCAATACAAATGTAGGGTTGAACAAATCTTGGGAAACAAACCCACACACATAGTCTATGGAGATAATAGCATTTGGGTGGGGTCCACGATCAACATGAGAGTGGAGGATATAGGACCATAGTCAATAAAAAGATAACAGCCAACAGATATTGAAGCGAACTTGTAGGGTGACTGGGCAGCACAAATAGGTTACCGTCAATTCAAGCAATTATGTTTCCGTATTGCGTAAAAACTACGACTAACATTTGGGTAGAATCGTTTGCACACACCCAAACATGCCTTTTCAAAAAAAAAAAAAAAAAAAAAACTTATGAACAAAAAGAAAAAAATAAATTTGTTATCTTTAAAGGAGTGGCATGTGTGATGGTACAATTTGGACTCCATCTAAATTTTTAAATTTTTTTTTTTTTTGACAAGCAAGTACAAATGAATAACCAAAAATCTAGTCAAATTTAAAATTATTTGTATTCATAGTCATAAATACAATATTATTAATATTCATAATACAATATTATTTTATTATTAATCGAGTATTTTGTATTATTAATACATTATTATGTATAATTAATATAATATTATATGTTATTAGTTATGTATTAATAATATCATATAATTATTAATATTTATGACTGATTACTTTTTTTTTTTAAACGACTATATTTATAATTATTTTCTGAATTTGGCCTATTCCTACAAAAAAAAAACAAACTCACTTTTCAACAAGTTTATTCTTTCAAACGGTATAAAAAAAGCTGTATTTTAACATATATATTTTCACTTTTTAAAACTACTTTCATATTGTTATTTAAAATATAAATATAAATAAAATATATACATAATAAACTGGAAGATAATATAAAAAGAAGAAAAAATCAATTAACTTTAAATATATATTTTTTTAAAAATAAATAGATAAATATAATAAAATTTTTTTTTGGAACTAAGTTTATTTGATTGTTTCTATTTGTGAAAGTTTTTTGGCATTACGATGAAATATGCACTCTATTTTTATTTTATAGGAGAGGGAAAGAAATATGAGGAAGAGAGTTTACAAAAAAGAGAAAGAAGAACTAAAAAAAAGAGAAAAGAAGATAAATCTAATGAGAGGCGAAAAGAATTAAAAAATAAAATCACAATTTTCGAATTTGTATAGGACCCACGGTAATACAAAATCACCTCTCAACCCCGAATTTGTATTGTTTAAACTCCGCAAACAAGGCTTAATGTAGCCTCGTTGTATTATTAAGAACATTGATTTTTTGTTTATTTTCTCTCCATTCCGATCTTAGTTTTTGGAAGTTTCTAATATATATATATATATATATATTTTAATTTAAAATATGACCAAGTTTTGAAAATATAGACAAAAGATAGATAATACTATTATGAGAATTATAGGTTTGAAAAAAAAAAGTTATAAAACAAATCTTAGGTAATTAAAAAGAGAAATTCTAACTACTTTTAAAAACAAATGTGCATACAAGGGTAATATTTCAATTGACATAAATATTACCGTCTAAATATTGTTGAACTAAAAATAGTGATATTAAACTGAATTACCAACCAACAATGAAATCAACCCACTATTAACTTCTTCAATAAACAACACAAGCTTTCGTTTGATTATGAAGCAATTAAACCATGTATAAAAAATAGATTAATAAATTAACTTAAAAAAAAAAAAATCAATACAACAAAAGAAGGGAAAACATATGCCGCTAATAAAAAGAGGCTTGCAGTGGAAAATACTTTTTATTGGGTTAGACTTTATATAGGCCCAATAGATTTCATTGGCTTTATGACATGTTAGTAGTCCATGAATGCTTCAGCCTTTTATATTAATTTTTTTGGTATATTCATAATTGTCATGTTCAGGTTGCACGCACCTCCACTAATATCATGAAATATACTGCTTAATCCTATCACATTTAGATATTAAAGAAATCAGTAAAAAATTAATTATTAAATAGATGACTACCATGAACAAATATCTTTTAATTTTCGAGAGCCCCATTAAATACTAATCTAGATACTAATCTAGAATTGATAAATGTTATATTGAAATGACGATAAAAGAAATAATAAAATAAAAATAAAAGTAGGGACCGAAATAATAGCATTATTTCGAAGGGAAACTGACTTCCACTTTAAAGAAAAATTAGCAACCATAATTATTGATATTAGTTATAATATTTTATTAATAATACATAATACTCTATTAATGAGTATTTATAATGCAGTATTAAAATGTATTAATGATTATAGATACAAAATTTTAAAATGTGATTATATTTATAATTATTTTGTGAGAATAGCTTATTCAATATAATTTCCTTATTTCGAAAGTACCTCAATTAGATAATATAGCTAAAAATGCAAGGACCAAAAAAGGCAGATAAATAAAAGTTTTGAAAGTATAGGTTAAATTGTAAGCTTAGTCCCTAAAATTGTAAGTATCCATCAAATTACAGAGATCCTTAAATTTAAAGGTCTCATGTTGCAAAATAATAATAAATAATAATAATAAACTAGTAAGTACAAGTTTCTCATCTTTAATTTAATTAATTTTTTTTTTTTTTGAAGAATTTCAACTTCTATTTAACAAGTCGTTGAAGTTGTTGAATTTCACTTTTGTGTCGAGTAAGATCTTTGAAATATTCAAAACAATTTGAAATTGATTGATATATTAAACAAAATGAATATTGTGTTAGGATAAGAGTGTAAACTTCAATTTTCTTAGTTTAACAAAAATGAATATTGATGTATGAGCTTAATTGATTTATTGTAATTCAATTCAATCCCACAATCAAAGATTTAATTTTGAAAATTGATATTTGACTCATCTTATTTGACAGGTACCGTATGAACTATGTTTAATATAACTGTATGTTCTTAACTAAGATTCAAATTTATAGTATATTTGTAAATAAAAATATTATTGACTAAAACAAGTTGTTAAACCTTTTTTTTGTGACAGAACTTGTTAAACATTTGTTTAGAGACCAAGCAACAACAAATGAAATTAAGAAATAGAGTTGTAATGTAAACTTAAAATTGAAAAGAAAAAGAAATGTAAGGAGAGTAATAAAGGGAGAAACCGCGTAAAATCCCAGAAAGAGTAAAAAAGAGTAACAACATAAGCAGAAGCATTTCGTATTTATGCCTTTAATTGGTAACCAATATTTTGATCAGAAGCATGCCTTCCCCATGTCTTCCCCACATGTGCATCCTCACTTTGACTACTACAAATTATTCCTACTTTTTTTTTTTAGTTCAACAAGATTGAACGATTTGAATTCGTAATTTTTTAGTTATGGATATTTATTCATGTTGATTACTTGTTGTTCGGGACTACCCAATATATCGCTTAAATGTGTGGATTTTATAATTTTTGGGTTTTATAAAAATAATTGATATAAAAAAAATTCAAGTTTGCAGTTTGGTTCATCTTGATTATTGTGTGAAATTCAGAGGGAATTGATAACTTTTCAAAGACTATAAAATTGCCACCAAACGACTGGCGTTCAGATTTTCGGTTACTTATTATTAGATAGGGCGGACTTCAATCTCAAAACAATTTGATAATGAGAGAAGTAGCTCACATACTTTATAAATGTTTGGAGGACTCTCAATTTTTTCAATACGAGATAATAGTGAGATCCTTAACACTCGTTTAACAGACAAGAACAAGTCATGGGGCAGAGCAGGCACATGATGGAGGGATTGTTCGAATTCATGAACTAGGGTATACTTGTGATGACTTGAGGTTTTCTAGGTATTATCTGTAACTTTTACTCAAGTAGTTTTTTCGTATAGAAATTTTGAGAAAAATGACCTAAAAGGGTAATTTTGCAATTTTTGGGTCTCGAGGCATTTTCATAAATATTAAATAATTTTGGGTAATTAATATAATAAACAAACTTTTTAGGGACCTTTCTGCAATTAAGAAAATTAAAAATACTATATAAAAACCTTATAAACCCTAGACTCTTCCTAAGACATTGCCTTAACAGTCACAACTCGTCATGTCATGTGCCCTAAGTCCACTCGCGAAGTAGCGTGACCTCATCCATTGACCAGCAACGCATGCATGTGTGCACCCTTGCAGCATGAGATTTGTGCCATCGTCGAGCGTAGCACCGTACGCAACACCAACTGCTAGACCCACGCCCATACCACCCGACGCCCCTGCCTCGTTTGTCGCTCATCGTCGAGGTCAGCACGCCTAACACTCGCCACGCTCACCTACTTAGCCGAGTTAGCGCACCCACCTTCATGCATAGCCGGTTAGCTAGTGTCGAGCGCGTACGCCTGACATGCCGCTCGCAGGCACGTGAACGCACGCATTGCCACCATCCAGCAACCTTCTTCTGACTTTTAGCCTATTTTGCTCAATTTTCTAAGTTGGGTTTGTTTGTTTTGTAGTTTTAGGTAATTCCGAGACTCTAAACTCCCGGTTTAGCTTGTTTTACTCGTTTAGGTCATACATTTACAGTTTGTCTATTAGGATTATTTTATTAGCTCATTCGAGGCTAGCTTGACATGTTTTTTGAGGAATTTTATAACTACAAGAGGTAAGGACTCTTACCTATGGTTGTGCGGTATAGATTGTTATGTTAGTTTAGGATTTGCCTTGTAATTAATGAAATTATCAGTTGATACCTGATCAAGCATGTTGATTGTTAGGACAACTTGAGCATGCAAACGATTACGTATCCATGAACTATTTATCATACTGATTACTTGTGGATCATTATTATGAGTTGTTCACTTATTAATGATCTATTGAATGTTTGTTATGTTTTGATTATTGTATTGTTTACATGCTGATTGTTATTATGAGTTGTATGTTATCTTGAACTCTTATTGTTTGTATCTTTGATATGTTCTATGTGCTGATTACCGATAAGTATTTTTGAGATGTTGAACAAGTAGTTGAAACGTTAATTTTGTTTGTCCATCTTGATTCATTGTACGATGGTATGAGACATTGAGTATGTATTATCTTGATAGTTAACTTGTTATGGCATACATTTCCTAGTTGTCCTAGAGTTGGTTGACCAAGGTGTCTCTTGGCCAACATGGTCATTAGGTTGATATGTGCAATTTGAATTTTTTTAGGATATCGAGCTTGGATCTAGTATCAACTCCCTTGTTCAAGACCATTTGAGTTTCTGTATAACTAGGACTAGTTAAGTTCCTATATAGTAAGAACGAGTTAAGTTCATATATATCTAGGACAAGTTGACTTCATATTTAGTTAGTACTTGTTACGTTTCTATATAGCTAGACCAGTTGAGTTCATATATTGTCAAGACCATTAAGTTTCTATATTACTAGGACTAATTGAGTTCCTATTTAGTCTAGACTAGTTAAGTTCGTATATAGCTAGGACTAGTTATATTTCTATTTAGTTAGAACAAGCTGAGTTCTTATTTAAGTTAAGACCAATTGTGTTCCCATTGACCTTAAGCTTGGAGGTTCTTGAGCCGGGATATAAGTCTGTAAGCTATGCTTGTCACCTAAAAAATGTCCATGACCAGAGTCGACTTGTGCTCAGGATTATGGTCTCTAGTGTTCGACTAAAGATGACTTATGTGGTTGCTTAATTAAACAATAGGCTAATGTATGCATTCGATACCCTATATAGAGACTTTTACTGAGTATTCCTCAATACTAACCTTTATTATATTTTATCCTCTAGGTACTGAGCTATAGCGCGACGAATGAGCTGGAAGAGGCTTTTGGATCATGGGGGACACTTTATATTATTTAATTCTTTCTTTTATTCTACATTAATGTTGTTGAGCTATTTAGCAGCTACTTGATTGAGATATAATATATAAGTTTTGAAATGTTAATATAAATACTAACCAATTTGATTCAAGTATATATAACGACAACCATTCACTCCGTTGATGTTGAATGCCGATGCCAATGCCGACGAACGACATTTTTCTGTCGGAGTGGCCAACCACGACGAAAACTTTTGTCAGCTATTAATGGTTTTCTCATATCGTATACTTGATAGTTGTCAATTCGAATCAATCAAATGTGAATCTTTTTCTTAAACGCAAATCGTAGGAGCCAACCGAACCGATCGACTTTAACTTGAACGATGCACAGTCTCGGTCTGAGTTTAATTTAAGCCGGTTAATTCAGACTTTAAAAAATAAAATAAAATAAAATAAAATTCTTGCTCCCCTACATCCAACTGCCACATCATGGAATAATTTCCCATTCCCATAACCCAATTTTTCCAAATTTCTTTTTGTAAAAGCACTTTTACAAAATCATATTATATAAACCATATATTCACAATCACACCAAGTCAAAAACAAAACAACACAACCCTGGAAGTTGAAATTTGTCCAATCACTACCAAATAGCCTATTCAGCCATGGGAAGAGCTCCTTGCTGCGACAAAGGCACTGTTAAAAGAGGCCCATGGTCTCCTCAAGAAGACGCCACTCTCAAAGCCTTTATTCATGAACACGGCACTGCCGGGAACTGGATCGCTCTTCCTCGAAAAGCAGGTTAATTATCGATAAAACAATCGAATTTTATTGCAACATTTCGACTTAAACTTTTGAGTTGAGTAGTAATTTTTTGTGGGGTTTTCTTGTTTAGGACTTAATCGCTGCGGAAAGAGTTGTCGTTTGAGGTGGCTGAATTATCTGCGACCGGACATCAAACATGGAGGCTTTACCCAGGAAGAAGATAACATTATTTGCACTCTCTATTCCACACTTGGAAGTAGGCAAGTTCTTGTTCCTTTATGTTTGGCTATATATTTATTTTCAAAGAGTATGAATAAGAGATTAAAATTTTGTCATTAAGTTGAGTGATAGTTTAATAGAATGATATGAAATTTTAGTGGGTGTTTGGGTAAGGAGATCAAAAACTAGAGATGGAGAATATTTCTTTTTACCTATTTTTGGTTTACGGACAATCATTCTTTCATAATCACTAATTATGAGAAATTAAATATGGTTAACCACATATCATTTCTTCTATAACCACTTTCCATACTCTCACCAAGTAATTTTATGCCTGTTGTATCTCAATCACAATCTGCACAATCATACTTTTAACTATTATTAGGAACAATTTTTTTTTACTATACTATAAATATTGATAATCATTCTTTCGTTAATATATTTATTCCTCTATAATTATTATTTTTTTGGGCCAAATGCTCCCTTAATCATGTTGTCTTTAAGTTATTGGTTGTTTTTGGATTTGCAAGATTAAATTTATGGTTGTTTTTTAGTTAAATTATTGAATTTAATGGTGAATATTTAAAAGAATATAGCACTAAAAAAATTTGTGACATTGATCAGTTACCCTCACGATTGATATTTTTGTTAATTATTGGGGTTTTTTTCTCTCTTCATTTCCAATCTACGACCATGGGAAAGTTTTTTATTCAAATAAAAAATTAAAGCAATCTTAATAATAATAATAATAATAATAATAATAATAATAACTAATAACTATTATTTAAATTCAGGTGGGCTGTAATTGCTTCACAATTACCAGGAAGGACAGATAATGATGTAAAAAACCACTGGAACACCAAGTTGAAAAAGAAATTCAATTCATTTTTCGAACAGCCAAATCCCACAATCACCGCCGCCGCAAGCCACCACAATGCCACATTCCCGGCCAACCCGCCGCCGTTCGCAGCCGCCGCTAATTCGGAAGAACAGAACACAAACTTCATGTTTTCAGATCCTAATTTTGATTTCAAAATCTCAAATTTCTTCCCCCAATATCAATTTCCCATGTCATTAAATCCACAAGATCATGAATTATCCACTTCCTCATCTTCACTCCCCGTAGAACAAAACCACCTCCCATTTTCCGGCAATCGCGGCGGCGGCAGCTCCGACGACGGCGAAATTCTACTCAACTATGGGTTTTATCAGTACCCATATGAAGATGTGATTGAAGGATTTGGTGTTAGTAACATGGGATTAAATTAAGTAATTAGTGATTAATAATAATAGTTAATTATAGTAATTAATTAGAGTTTGGGAAATTGAGGACTTGGTCAAGAGTTTGTTTGACATATGGTTTCTTTTGATGAAGTCAGCGAAAGACTTTGTTTGTTTCTGACTGGTCAGTGGTCACAAATCTCGTGCTTGTTTTATCCATTTCTTAAATTGAATTTCTTTTTTCTTTATTTATTTTAATTTGACTACTAGCTTAAAATAGTCATGTGTTTCCCTTTTGAACTGCTACAAAAAAAGTTGCCATTTTTTTCTCCACAATTATATTAATGTTGTTATGTGTCGCATTAAAGTCTTGTTTGTATGGAAGAATTAAAATATAACCTTACACTCTAGAAGTGAATTAGGATTGAAAATTAGTATTCGCTTCTTTGACTTGTGTTTCTTTTAATTGTGTGTTTGTGATATTCGGGTGTGTTTGGAGTAAGGGGAATGGTAATGATTAATTAGCGAATGGTAATGAAAAAGAGAATAATTATGAGGAAAATGATTATTTGTATTTGGAGTGAAGGTAATAATTATGGAGAGAATGATTATTTGTATTTGAGGTGAATGTAATGATTATGAGAAAAATAAAATAATAAAAATGATGTGAGTGAAAAATAGTGATTTGACGTATAAAAAGTTGATGGAGAGAAAATTAAAAGTAATTAGGAGGAAAATGAAAAAAGTGATTTTTGGAAAAAGTGATTATGAGAGAATGATTCTTGGTGGCCCAAATATAGAGAATCATCCCCATTCTCATTCTCTTCCTTATTCTTGGTGGCCTAACCCGTAGATGTGTGGTTTAAATTCTTGAATTGATTAAAAGTTTGTAGTGTAACTTTTTTAAATTGTCCGTTATTGTAAAAAAGTAGGTCAAAGTGAGAATATAATTCAGCTTTATATACATGATATCTAATTCTTGTCAAATTTTTATGCTCCACATTTGTTATACCATAAAAAGTTAAAAATTAAGGTCAATTCTAGACTATGGTCTTAAATGGATAATGCTTACCGTTTGCGTGTTTTTTTAATACAATAATATTAGGAAAGGAGAGCCTGTAACCTCATGGTTATTAGGTTGTATAAAATGCCAGTAGAGCTCTACTTTTGTTGGCTACCATGTATTTATCTTACTCGTGTTTTATTAGTTTAGTACTATATTGTATTGATGTTTCTTTGTCTCATAAGAATTTTATGTAAAGGTTATGCATTAAATAATTTTCTTGTAATTTCTTTATTACTATTATTTTTTTGTTATATTCATGACTATATGTGTCCGTTTGCGTGCACTTCAATTATACTGTCGGACTTTACAAAATTTTGATGTCAAAGAAATCCGTAAAAAATAAATTCTTAAATAGATGACTATCACAAATTAAATCTATCACCTTTTAGTACCTCTTTATTTTGGATAATATAAGTTTGGTTGTGATATTTTGAACAAGTAAATTAATGATATTGTTTTATTTGTTATGATTATTTTTTAAAGTCATGAAAGGTTGTTACGACTATATGTGTGTAAAGAAGAGATTTTCTTGTGTTTGCAATTATAATAATTTTAAATTGATTGAGAGGGTCATTTTTCTCCTTGGAAAGAGGAAAGTATAGCATTATTCTGTAACGAAGTTTCCCTGTTTTTACAGCACTAGAAATTAAACCGATTGTCTATTTGTGAGAACCTGTAGACCCACATGCAACCAAAAATATGATAAAATAATGAAATTTTGGTCACACCGTAGTTTAATTAATTAAACAAATATTCCTAAACAAATGCAGATTTAGTCATTTCAAAAAAAAAAAAAAAAAGAAAAGAAAAGATTTTGGACATTTTTGTTTCATTACCGGCTAACAAGGGCATTATATGAAAATAATATTGACTTTTGTGGACTGGCGGCCTATGATATTGACCAAAGGAGTAAAGGATGTGCTTATGCACTAAGGGTGTATTTGTTTTTTGAACATAAGAGTTGAGTGAAATAGAAGAGAATAAAATTGTTTTAATAGTAGTACGAAGTGGTTAACTACTCGTTTAGAGATTGAGGTTAATAGAAGTGGATTAATGACCTACTTGTTTGGAGATTGAAGTTAATAGCGGTTGATATATATATATATATATATATATATTTGAAAATGTGGTTGAAGTAAATAATAACAATTATGTACTTATAATTAAAAAATTATGAATTTTAATTATTCGCCCTAATTGTTCTTGACTGATCTAAAACATTTTTATATTTTTTAATTTAATAATAATTCGAATTGAAGAATTCAAATTCTTGACATTTTAGTTCATTGACACACATATACGCCTTTAAGATAATTAAAAACTATCATATTGAATTATCAATAAACTTTTAGCTTTATATTTTGTTACTAAACATATTAGTAACATGAATTAAACAAACAATAATAAATTTTAACATTTTGGACTAAATTTACCATTGAATAGAGGGTTCAAATGTAAATTATTAAAGAAGTAGTAGAAATATATTTATCACAAACTTGTAAAAATATATTCTTCTAGAAAAAAAAAAAATAGAAAGTAGTAGGATATAATAGTTTTATTAAGCAAAAGTAAACGAAATATATTATATAATAGTTAAAATATTTGTTTCCTAACACAGAAATAGAAAAGAAAAAATTCCTAACTTCAAAAAACATATTTTTTTTCTTACCTAATTTTATTAAATTTTATTTCTTATTTTTATTATTTTTTAAAATACTAACTACTAGAAAAATAAAATAACTAAAATGTTAATTTAATCCACTTTTAATTTTGTTTTATTTTGATTCTTTTAATTTTAAATATCAAAATTTAATCTTTATAAAGATA
>JBBMKA010000009.1:1764931-1783019 GCA_037833695.1 Sechiopsis laciniata | reverse complement strand
TTTTCTCTCTTCAGTTTTCTGCAATGCTTCTTTATATGACCTTTCAAGCCACAATGAAAACATTCAACATTAGAAAATCGACCACTCTTGCTCTTGCTTCTGTCTCTGCTTTTCCCACCTTTGCTCGTACTCTTCCCCTTTCTGTCAGTAATAAGAACATCAGACTGTAAAAAAGAATCCTCTGACTTTCTTCTCATCTCTTCGTTACATACACTGCTTTTTACCAAGTCCATACTTAGTACACCATTTGGGGATGAGTTTGACAAGAAAATTTTTAATGTCTCCCATGAATTTGGTAACGAACCAAGAAGCCATAATCCATGTTGTATCTCCTCATCAAACTTGATACTCATTCCAGCTAACTAATTAATTATACCTTGAAATGTATTTAAGTGATCTAACATAGACGTTCCTTCTTGATACTTTAAAGCCATCATTTGCTTAATTAGAAATAATTTACTATTACCAGTTTTTGGGACATACAAAGACTCAAACTTGTTCCACATAGACTGTGCATGATTATCTTTACCAATATGATTTAGAATATTTTCTTCTACCCAAAGTCTAATCATGCCACATACTTTCTTATGACATATTTCTCATTGTAAATCGGTTTTATCATCAGGTTTTTCTAGTGAAAACATAGGAAGATATAAATCATTCACATATAAAATATCTTCCATTTTTCTTTTCCACACTTGATAATTTGATCCATTCAAAAGAACCTTTGTACCACCACTATGACTCTTTTCCATATTTAACACAAGACCTCTAATTAAACTTAACCAGGGAGCTCTGATACCACTTGTTGGGAATAAATATTATTATAATAGGATCAATTATTCCCTCTCTTGTGTTCCTAATGAAGAATCAGCAATCATATATATATGGTAGATAAATCAAGCACAACATACAAGGTTTTTTAATGTGGAAAAACCTCCTCAAGGCGAGGAGTAAAAAACCACGGACCGAAGTCAAATCTCCACTATAATCAATAATGGGCTACAACAAGTTCTCCCTAGTCACAACTAGAGGTATACAACAGATAATAACTCAAGATAATTAATCTCGGCAACAAACGTCACTAAACCAAAGAAAAACAAATAGAAAAGTCTCACAAATTGTGGAACCGAATCTTCACTGGAATCTAGATGTAGAAGCCTCTAATACTCGATCTCACCATTCAGATTGAAGACCAGTGTCACGAACACGCTGTCAAAATTTCAGCTCGATCTGACTGTTGGTTACCTCGATAATGCCGAAACTCTGAAACTGGTCGAAACCTATCTTCCTCCTATTTTTCGTTTTCTCTTTCTCTGCCGCTCTTTCTCTTTTCTGTTGCTTACGGTAGAAATAAAAAAAGTGAAAAAATCACTTTTTATAAATCACCCCTAATGGGCCTTCATTTGGTGGGCCTTCACTAGTGAATAAACCCAGAAAATATGTGATCTAATACTTTAATGGAAGGAATTGTATCGAGTTTGAAAGTGAAAATAAAGTTCGAGCTACATTCATTAGCAATTTTCATATGGTCCTTCCAAATTGGGTCAAGCGAGAGTCAAATTTAGGCTTCCCTGGATACATTGTGACCTAAACTTTTCCTTTTTTTTTTTTACTAGAAGTTAAGAGCTTTGTCCCATATATCCGAGCATCTCTAACTTGTTTATAAATTGGAAAGCCGATACATCAGAGTAGAGACACAAATTAAGAGTGTTGACAAATTAATGTCACGAGTCTCAAAGTTCAAGCCTTTGACCAACGTTGAGAGATTCATTAAATCAAAATTTTGAAATTTTAAAAATGATTTTTTAAAAAAAAAATTGATTAGAAAAATAAACACAACTTTTAGATTTAAACTTCTAATTTTAACTTAGGTTAAATTAAAAGTTTAGATAATGAACTTTTTGATTTTTTCTCGATCATACAAGGTGCTACTGAAACTCTGCTTCTTTTGATGTGAATTTCAAGACTTGAATTTATTGAATTCATGAAGTTTCAAAAAGTATATAATAAATTTAAATTTATATACTTTATTTTATTTTTTTAATCTATTAGGTGTTGGAAATTTCATATAGAAAAAATAAGGAGACTTTCTACCATTTATAAAATTGGTGGATTCTAATAAAGATGACAAATTCTTTCTCTTATATTTATGGAATACATTTAGTTTTGAGATCAAACTTTATATTATCTAATATAGTATAAGAACCCTCACACCTAAATAAATATTGAAACTAAGATATGATTCAAGGTTGATAAATCTAAAGAAATCCTACCTTAAAGAGTGTTGATGATCCTTAGAAAGATGAAAATACCTTATAACATTTATGAGATAGGTGGATTATTTATTAATTTTAAACTTTTCATTTTGTGTTTAATTCGTTTGGGAAGGATTTCAACATTTTGTAAAATAAATTGATCTTTTGGATAAAACAAATTAAAATATAACTTTAATAACAAAAAACTAAAGTTTCAATTTTGTGCCTAGAAATTTAAAAATGCCCAATAAATGACGAGCTGTAACCTAATAATTTCCCTTTGCTGAAATCGGATTGAGCGAATAAATAAAAAGTTTCCCGCCTTGCAAAGCGTCTTCACTCTTCCCGCATTTCTCTGGAGTCTTCTTCGACACTCTGAAGCTTTGAGGATCCATGGTAACGTTTCTCTCCAAACCCTAACTTACAGATTCTTTTTCATCTTTCATGGCCGTATATGTCAAATTCCTCAAGTTCATTTGTTAGAATCGTATCGATACTCATTGAAGCATTCGTTTTAGCATCCGTTAATGTAAAATAGTTTTGATTTTCTGCATAACCTGAAATTCGATGTGGATTAAGAATATTAGACCGTGGTCTGTTATAATCTTCCGTTGCGCTTGAATTTTGATTATATCTGCTCGGAATGAGCGAAAAGCTTCGATTAGGCGTTCTTTGTTTGATAGATTCATTTTCCTTGACTGCCTATCTCGGTGTGGAAGATTAGCATTGGGATGATTTTAATTAAATGTACCCCAACGCGTTATTGAAAAATGAGTCTTACACTTTTGATAGCGAGAATTTTGTCAAACTGATTTTTCACTTGATAATTCTCCTACTGAAGTTTAGGGATTTTCTGGTTTTAGGATGGTTCAATCAATTGCCACTATCAATTTGATAGGGTTTGCATTAGGTTCGAGACTCAACTGTAACATTAATTTGTAGATATCTTCCGTGTCTCCATTCTTTTGATGTCTCTTAGTGCTTGGCCTAGGGATGAACGTGGTTACCTTAGGTACAGTAGAGCAAACTTCTGGTTTCCAAAAAAAAATTGTTAGGGCGTGTATTATGCTATGTCTGATGATTTTGACAAAGTATCAATTCCAATTATGAGGTTCTTTGTCTAACATTTATGTACATTTTGAAATTTAATTTGAGAAACAGTCTAAGAAAAGAGGTCTTTCCCTGGAAGAGAAGCGTGAGAAGATGCTTCAGATCTTTTACGATTCTCAAGACTTTTACCTTGTGAGTGCAGTTACATTTTTATTTTTGAATTTTTGATGTCCTGCAATTTCATTTTCTACTCCAAGTTGGTTAACTTAGAAGGATTTCATATTTACAGGACATAGTGTATCCCTTTTACTTCGCTACTTACTATAAGATTTCCCTTTTTCTCGTTTCAGCTTAAGGAGCTTGAAAAGTTGGGTCCCAGGAAAGGTGTGATTTCTCAGTCAGTGAAAGATGTTGTGCAAAGTTTAGTGGATGATGACCTTGTTTCAAAAGAGAAGATTGGAACTTCAGTGAGTAATATTTTTTAGATGAAACTCTCTTTCATTCATTCGTTTGATATCCTGTTTTCATCATGACATTATTGTTTGCTTATGGGTCACAGCCTTTTGGACTAGATAGTCTCTTGATATCGTGAATGTGATTTTCAATTTGGCATATATTTATGCATTGCTTTGTAACTTCAGGTTTATTTTTGGAGTCTACCAAGCATGGCTGGTAATCAGGTGAAGGCTGCATTATTCGTGTCATTATTTATCCTACTCACTTCAGAAGCTTGATATTTATGATGTTCAAGCTTGCTCTTAATTTTAAATCATCTGAATGTTTATTCATATTTTACTTCTAAAATATCTCATGTCCTTATTCTTACCAGCTGCGGAATGTGTACAGTAAACTAGAATCTGATCTCCAGACCAGTAAAACTAGACTGGAAGAACTTACTGGGCAGAGTGAGGAATTAAAGAAGGGAAGAGAGGAATCTGTGAGTGATTATACTTTAAGCAAAAGTTTATTTACAAAAAAAGTCATGAATGCTTTCTTCATGACAGGACGAACGAGAGGAAGCCCTAGCTGAATTAAAAGCCATTGAACTGAAGCATAAACAGCTAAAGGTTTTTCTTGTATTCTGAATTTTAATTATTTATTAGATAAAAGTCGATCACGATGATCCTTTCAGTTTTCATGCTATTTTGACAATCAAGTCATTCACAGGAGGAGATGCTACAATATGCAGATAATGATCCAGCTGCCTTTGAAGCAATGAGTTGAGTTTCTTTAGCATTTGTTTTAGATTTTCGCGATAGAAATGGGTATCAGGTGCTTAATTCTTGATATCTCTGTGTGCTAAACTTGGAGATCTTATGGTTTTGTCAATTTGTCAGAAAATGCAATCGACGATGCTCATGCTGCAGCCAACCGATGGACAGGTATGCAATATTCAGTTCATTAGCTGCCAATTAGTTCCCTCCTTATTTTTCACTTATCCAGTTGAAATTTTTTCCGGAACTCCTTTTATTATACAGACAACATTTTCACATTGCGACAATGGTGCTCAAACAACTTTCCACAAGCCAAAGAACAGCTAGAGAACCTCTACAAAGAGGTAAACCAACATTTCTTTGATAAAATTGCCCTATGCAAGAACTAGAGATGTACTTAAATAGCACACATCTCAAGTTCTTTGTCTTCATTTTTTTTAATTCGAACATGTAACCTCTTGGTTACAAAGTCTATTCTTCTGAGTTAACGGTTGTGTAAATGTAGGCTGGCATAACGGATGATTTTGATTATTTGGAGTTGTCACCAGCCCCTCTGAGTTCTGTTGTGGATTAAGGGGCAGAAGATTGAAGCTGATATAACTACATGCTTTATATGTCGCAATGATTCCGAGTCGACCATTGTAGATCTTGTGGCACCTAAAAATCACCCATCATTTATAGAGCTTGCCTATTCATTAGTTATACATGGTAAATAAGAACTTATTGAATGTTTCGTGTAAAAAACGACGTGATGCTAGGTTGCATTCATGGCTCATGAATCCGTAATTTGTTTTCATTTCTTATGTGCTATAAGAATGGTCTAAGTAAATGTGTTGTTACGTCTTGGAATGCATTCCTTTGTTTCAAGCTACACGGCTGAGTTCATAGAGTTCCCCTATGTATGGACTGGAGCAGATGATGCACATAAAAACTTAGCCCATGGATTTTCAAATAACCAACTCAAACTTAACGTAGGGCATTCGTGCAATTGAGACACTTACACATTAGGCTCATACTAGGTCAATACTTAGGGTAATGGTATATTCATTTGGGGTGTTTGGCTACAGGTGAGATGAGATGAGATGAGAGGAGATGTTGATACCTTGTTTGGGTGAAGGGAGATAGGATGAGATGATAGAAAAACTTTATTTGGGGTGCAGGGAGATGAGAGGAGATGACAGAAAAACCTTGTTTGGAGTGCAGGGAGATGAGAGCAGATGACAAAAAAACTTTGTTTGGAGTGGAAGAAGAGGAGATGAGATGTTAGGTTTTTTTTTAAAAAATAATAAATTTATTTTCAAATCTTTATCTATTAACATAAGTATGTAAATATAACCACTATCATAAATAAATTGTAAGTAATATAAAATCAATATTATATCACTTTTGATTATATTAATGTTTATATTAAAAAGAAATGGAATTTTAATAATATTATGTACGATTTAATAACCATGAAGTCAAAGTTTTGAATATCTCATACCTTAATATTCTTAAATTAAAAAATAATAATGAAAAAAAAACTTCACATAACAAAAATGAAGTTTGACTAATCTAAAATATTTGTAGGCGATTCATAACTTTTTTTTTCAAAATTTGTTAGAGTTAAATAATAAAAATAAATTAAAAAAATATCAAGATTCTATTTATTAAAATATTTTTTCTTTTTTCTTTCTTTTTTAGTAGAGAATTGGATAAAATCAATGAAAAAATATATTTTTAGACTTTAGGGGTAAGCTCTAATTTTTTATCTCTATATTTCATAATTGAATAGTTTACCCTTGAATTTTAATAATACTTGATTTTAGTCATTGAGATAACAAAAATATTAGTTAAGTAATGTAAAATTAATTAAAATGATGACTAAACTAATTTTAGGTACTAATATATTGATGAAATGATTAGTTCAACTTTGACGTGAATTTAATTTTTTTTAAAAAATTGGCGCAAAAACAAACTAAAAAACACACCAGGATTAAAAGTGAGAATTATTGAAACATCAAAGGTAAAAAGTGTTCAATTTTGAAATATAGGGACCAAACAGAAATTAGACTCCAAACTTAGGAACTAAAAAGTGAACATTATTGAAATACGAAGGTTAAAAATATTCATTTTTTAAACATAAGGACCAAATTGAAATTAAACCCTAGATCTAGGGACCAAAAACGTGTTTTTCCCGATAAAGTACTAAACATTAAACCTTACTTTTGTTTTATTCAAAAATTTCAACGAACGTTTTGTTTCTTCTCCACCAAAAATTTTGTTCCTTTCACCTCCACCGATTCCAAGTGGCCTAGACATAACAAAATTTTGTAACGAATGCCGATGCCAACTGACAAAATTTTTCTATCGGGATTGGCTACCTCGACCATGCCTACGCCAAGAGATCTAATTTTGTAAACATAGCCTAACGCAAAGAAAACTTTTGTTAGCTATTAATGCTTTTTTTAATGACTAAGTTAGTATCTAGTTTAGGGATTAGAAGTAAGTTAGTCGATATTAAGTTAAGTTTGGCATTAAGGTAAGTTGAAGAATTAAGTTAATCTGTGTTTAGTGGACTTAAGCTGGATTTACTTAAGCTTGTTTGATGCAGAGATTCAGTTAAGCTGAGATATTATTTTATTATTTTTTATTCATTTTTAAAAAAATGTCTATTCTTCAATTTGTTTTCCTTAACAACAATAGATAATGACAAAATGATATTCATTTGAAATAGTAACAACAAGATATTTATTTGTTTCTAAGAAAACATGATATTCATTTAGTAAATATGTTTGATCAAGATATATTTTATTATTTATTTCAATTTTAACTCAATATCTGAATTTAAATTTAAAAATAATATAATAAGTTTAATATCATTCAATAAATTTAAGAACCGAATGGATCGGTGGCGCGATTGGTTATTTGGTTTGGTGTTAATCCATTTCCACTCTACGATCACGAGTTCGATCCCTCGGCATTTGTAATCTTCCTTCTCCCAACTTGTACTCAAAAAAAAAAAAAAAACAAATTTTGGAAGACATTTCAATTATATCAAAATTATTTAAATTAAATTACTCAATTAAAAGGTTGGTACCTTCTCAAAAAAAAAAAAAAAAAGTTGGTCAAGCTTACATTTTTTTAAACTTTTAAAATCAATTTAATTTATTTAGTACATCCTAGTTTATAATATATCATAGTTGTTAAGATTTATAGTTGGAATTTAAATTATATTTTAATTCAAAATAAAATTAACAATTAAAATGAAATCTTATAAATAAATCAAAATCTTAAAAAAAAAAAAAAAAAGATTTTTTTTTTAAATTTTATATCCAAAATCTTTAACAATAAATCAAAATCTTTAAGATTATTGTCAAACTAGATCTTTAACAACAAAATCGATATATATATATATATATATATATATTAAATATGGTTACTAAACCAATCTTTCCAAACAAATTATTGATCCATCTAAATTATTATTGTTTTATATTATTTGAGATTGAAATATATATCTTTTGATATAGAAAATACCCGTATGTTAAAAATAATTTTTATATATATTTATCTTTTCGATGACTTCATACAACTGATATTCTAGGATTTCAAGCAAAAGAATGCCTGACGCTCAAATTTAATAATTTTTTTTTATTACTTTCTAAGGTCTAAATTGTAGTCAATTTTTAAAAGAGGTTTAAATTATTATTATTATTATTATTTCTTTTAATAACTTTGAATTTCAAATATGTAGATTGTAACTTTAAGGCTATCGAATAGAGAAAAATGTGATATAATAAAAAAATGGTTCATTTTAAACAAACTTGTACTTACACAAATTCAAGAATAAGAAAGATTCAAATTTATACTTGTACTTATAACATTCAAGAATTTCAAATTTGTACTTATACAAATTCAAATTACATAACGATGACATAATTTTAAATAGAACATAATAACATAAAGTTATAAAACGAAATATAATTGCTATATAGAATCTCAGAGATAGTAGTTGGCATTGGAGGTTAAACCTGAAAAGGTAAAGAATAAAATAATTTACCTTATAGGAATTAGTAGATGACAAAAAAATAAATAAAATATAATGAGAAACCCAACCTCATGTAATTTTAAGCAATTATCATTTCTAGTTCGAGATCAAATGCTAGCCAGGTTCAATTCGTTTTTTTCTAAATGCAACATGAACAAAAAAGGCATAGAAGATCACGAAACAAAATGATTCTACAACTAGGCATGAAAGAAAATGAACATAAGACAAGCCAGGAAACCAAAAAAAAAAAAAAAAAAAAAACCCACGAAAGAAAATGAACATAAGAGCTCATGTTTCACAACAAGAGAAACGAGTAGCAAACAATAGTTAGGCAATGTAGACAGCAATAAATCAAAAGCTAAGTTGATCAAATGAGTAGTAACAGGCAGAGATGAACTTACAATCGTTGAAGTAGAGATGGGGTGATAAATTGATCAAATGAAACAACGATATTTGTAGGAAGTCATAGGGTGTTTGGTGGACAGAAATAACCCATCCCTTAAGAATCAAATGAATGCAATATCCAACGATTTTAAGGAAATCAGAGGGTGTTTGGTGAACTGATAATTTGAGAAAACACAATCTAAACATAGAGGAAATTGCAGAGGCCAAAAATTTCTGTTGTTGTAGGCTAACAATAAAGGTTAATATACACCATTGTACACACACAATTTGAAATAGGACCAGTAAACTAAATTAATTTTCACAAAGATGGGGTGTTGGGGACAAATCAAGAGCATTTAATACATAAATTCAGACCATATCTCACCAAATAAAGAACAAAAATAATTGAAGAGATGAATTGAGACCGAATCTTAGCAGAACAGATGGCAAAAATAATTAAAGAGATGAATTCAGATAAAATCTTAGCAGAACAGAGGGCAAAAATAATGAAAGAGATGACTTTAACAGATCGGAGAGCAAAAATAATTAAAGAGATGAACTCAGACCATATCTCAGTAGATCAAAGGGCAAAAATAATTCAGATATAAATTTAACAAAACAAATAGGAAAATGAATCAAAGAGATAAATTCCAAATGAATTTTTTTTAAAAAGTTATGAATGTGACTCTCATCATCGGTTGGGGAAGGGTTAGAATAACTTACCTTACCTTGCATGGATCGACTCTCCACCAAGTCGAATCCACCAAAATATTGCCATGAAATGCAAGACTTGGTCGATTTCTCAACATGCAATCTGAAACTTACTTGATTTTAAATGGAAGTCCCAACAAATGTCTTTACATTGGCAACATCAGTGAATCCGACGGCAAGAATGTCATACATGTGAAGGAGAGCAAAAATGATATTTAGTTAGTGTAAGGACCCGACACAAATCAGGGTCTAAACCTAAGTCATGTTCGACATATAGGGCATGTATAAAAACAAATCCTCTTCAAATCGACTGTTTACAAATAAGTTTATAAAATATTACATCCGTCAAAAGAGTCAAAGGGTACCCAAAAGTCAAAACATAAAAGCTCAAGTAAATATGTACAACTTATCATGTCCCTAAATATTTCATGTAGAAGGAATAAATTAAAAGACTCTACACAAAGTAATGCAGCAGGTCCCATGGCCATCTTCAGCTCCGTCGATCATCCATCTCGGTACAGTCTAGTAGTACCTGTGGGGATTCCACAGTGAAAAAAGGTGAGTTTTCGCAAACTCAGTAAGGCTTCCCCAGCCTGGGGACAGACATGCACAAGAATACAAACATTAGCAAACAAGTATGATCAACAACATAACCGAGGGATATACAAAACCCAAGCTCCTAGGTGCTAGGTCAAGAAACCTCATCCTTGACGAGCACTTTGCAGAGCGGTCTAAAGGTCGTAAACCCCAAGACCAAAAGCCCACAAGAGTCTTCTGACTCGAGAGCAATCTGGCAACCTACTCTAGAGGGATCCGGCGAGTCGAGCATCCTGTTGGCCTCAGGCCTCGTACTCACGGTGAAAGGTGGTGCCACACCAATCACCAAGGAACAATAACAGGCCCATACCACATACTTGGAAAGTGCCTAGGCTACTAATAGAAACCATCCAGGGCCGTGAGCCTGGCCGACCAACCATCCACGGAAGTCCTACGGAGCGAGAGAATATCACCTCAAGATGGGGTGTGAGCCCGAATATCATCCGTCCACACCTACCTACTAGACTCCTCTATCCGATCTCCATGACTCGTTTGGGTCCAAACGAGGCATCAAGCCGTCCATCAAACATCATGCAAGTCCATATCAGGACAATCATGCAACCACATGCAACTGGACTATATCAGGCAGACATGCATGAATCATGCATCACTAGTCATACTAGAGACAAACATGAAATGTATATGCTCTCGATGCAATCAAATGCAACATACAATGCACATGGTCATGCTACAACCAGACAAATCAACTAATGCAAGTAACCGGCACATGTATTAACCATTTGTCCTCGAGAAAGGGGTAAAGGGTCCCTTACCTGGCCGAATCCCCTAACAACGCCCCAAGAATTCCCTAGAAACTCAAAGTGGCCAAACACAACTCTGAGAGGTGAAACGAACAACCTGGTCAAAACTAACACCTTAGACCATCAAAATCGGATCTAGAATATCAAATTTATCAAACAGTGAAGAACCTAAAAAATCGTGCCCTAATGACTCCCGGCGGCTACATGCCCTCACAAACTCGGCTTGAAGAATGAAAAACAGCTCGGGTAAATCTAGTCAACAGAAAAATCAATGGGTCAAAACTCACCATTTAACCCAAGGCAAACACCCATTAAACTCTAATCCAAGCAACCACAAAGCCCATAGCCAAACAGCCATTAATCCACATTTAAAATGTCTTTAAACCTCAAGCCAAACATCTATAATCCATAACTTAAATGATTTTAAACCACTAGCCAAACAACCTTAATTCACGACTTAAATAAGTTTACACCTCTAACCAAACAAGCTCTTGGCCATTATTTAAATATCCATAAACTTGCAACCAAACACCTCTTATTCTCAATTTAAATAACTTTAAACTTGAAGACAAACATTCCTTATTCCACAACTTAAATCATCTTAAATCCAAAACCAAACAAGCTTAATCCATCATTTAAATGAGTTTGAAATTGAAACAAACATCCCTTATCCTTCATTAGAATAGCTTTAACCCAACTAAAATGCATTTAAACCCATTAAAACAAACAGTACCAATGACTCAATAAAAGACTAAAATCCATTTAAAATAGCTTTGAACCCCAATCCAAACAACCTTCTTCTTCAACCTTGAGACATCAACTTCAAACTAAACAAAAGAAAGAGAACCCTCTTACCTTAGCTGTGGCAACGGCGGCGGCGACTTAAGCTCGAACTCACGACGACGGAGCTCACGGTTGACTCGCGGCAGCACTCTCTACGGCGGAACCAACCCACTCCTTGGCGCAGACGAAGCTGAAGACGACGACTGCTCCTTCGAACTCGCAGCGAACCTCGAAGCACCACAACGCGACGCCGCCACTGCTCACGAAGAACCCACGCAACAACGACAAGCAGCCCCAGATCGAACCTATAGACCCACGCGTGACGCTCTCGGCTGCACGGCGAGCTTCTCCTCACGCATGCTACCCGCCACGATCGAACTTGAACCAGACTCTAACGAGCTTCACCACGGTGTCCTCGGCGAAGAAGATGATGAACAGTAACGTGTGAATAGTAGATTTTCAGACCTAGGGGTTGGTGCCCCAACTTTCTTTTTTATCTAAGTCTGAAATGACCAACTTGCTCTCCAATCTCAACCTAATAACAAAACTGTCATAACTTTCATTTAACTTTAAAAAAAGAGTGGGTTATTACAGTTAGGGCGTAGATCGGACCTGAATGAATTGTATTGAGAGGAGAAAAAATGTAAAGACAAAATGTATGCCAAATAATGCGGAATCGAACAGACAACAACATTAAAGAAGAGGAAAAATTGATTTGAAGAACGAACTTGAGGATAATCAAAAGGAAAGACCAGATGCGAAAGTGGCAATGGAAGAGAGAGAATTGCGACAGAAAGAATGAGTGAGAGACAAATTTCACTAGAAATTTACTCGAATTTGAATAGTTGGACACTGTTCAAATCCGAGTTAAGTTAATCTGACTTATGTTGTGTGCTAATCTACCAACCAAACAGGTATTATGAGGGGTTAACTTAATTCAGATTAAGAAAACCCCTCCACGAAACACGCCCTAAGAGCGGAGCTTTGCTTTCTTAATATCCAGGACACCCTTGATCATCTTTAGACGGCAATATTGGGACACATCGAAAGAGTAAATATACAATTAAAAATATTTACAAATTAGTGTCACAAACGAGTCTCAAATATAAGATTTTGAACATAACATTTTCTCAAAATCCAAAATATGATGGCCACGCAAAGTTTACAATCTTGAAATGAAACTGTATACTATCTATTACAGTATTGATGAAACCAAATAAATATCATCTTGAAAAAATATAATGATTTTACATTAGAAAAGTGAAACAATCTTCTAACATCTACAAAATAGGTGGATTACTTTTCTCAAATAAATGTCTTGTGCGTGTTGGAATGCATACTTTTGTTTAAATATACACATCTGAGTTTATAGAATTCATGTGTATAGAGCAGACAATGCACATAAAAACTCAGCGATTGGATTTTCAAATAACCAACTCAAACTTAACGCATGGCATTTGTGTAATTGAGACAATTACACATTAGCTCATATTAGGTCGATACTTAGGTAATGATATATTCATTTACATAGTATACATGACTAAGTTAAAATTGGATTATTATCACAAAGAACACTGTTCCCATTAGACTTTGCTGAATTTAGCAAAAAATGCTCAAATCCTTGGGATACAACCTCAGGCCAATTCTTCCCCGTGTCTCTCTTCGAATATTGAATATCAAATCAAAGTGCCATCTCAGCCTGCAGAGCCGCGAGCTCATCTTCTTCAGCAGTTCGTTTAGGAGCTGGTCGAGCAGTTTGTCTGCCTGCAGGGACAGCAATTGGAGCAGCAGGGGCAGTTGTTGCAGGTTGAAGAAGTTGCTCTTCCCACTCGGCACCTTCTAGCTCTTCAAGTTCTGCTTCCAGTTCGTCCTATTCGTACAGTGAGTTGTTTAGTAGAGGTAAAACTTCACAAATTTGCAGGGACAAATAAGAAATTACACAGAAACTGAATAAAAACCTCGTCAAAATCGGCGGATGCACCAATTGGATTCGATAATGCTTCTTGGATCTGTTTCATGTTCTCAGTTTGTTCGTTGATTTCATCCATCGTCTTATCCACATCATCAATATTCCTGCAAAAGGAGAGGATTTCAAGTTCTTATCCACTCATCTAGAATCCTTGTTAAGCATTAAACATGCACTTTCATAGATTGTAATAGAAACACTAAGTGTCATGTGTCATTATGCTATGCCAACACATAATTCAGAGGGAAAGTGAACTAAGAAATATAAACAGATTGAAAACATCAATATAGAACAAATGATCAAAGTAAACTGAACCAATGTGGTACTCACGTTGCTTTCTGCATTGCTTTCATTGCTGCTGCCCCTGTCCTCAATGCATCTACAGTCTCAGTCGTGGCTTTTGCACCTTCTAATAGTATCATCTGCAACACAAATATTTATATCACAAAGTAACATAAACACGCAGAAAAAGCAAACATGGATACATCTAATTAGTCTCGTATCAGATTATCAGATATAACATCGAAGATCACCTGATCATGGATACGCAACTGGAAGTTGCCAAGCTGCTCTATCTGTTGTTCATAGAGCCTCTTCCTTTTCAAACATTGTATAGCAGCTATAAAATAAAGTAAGTTAACATCAACACAACACTGTCAAATACTGTTTGAATTACAGCCAAATGTGGGAAAGATCCAATATTCGAGGTGGAACAAACAGATCCTATCATAAACTATTTCAAGACATGAATACTCGAAACCTAAGATATTCAGAGGTCTAGAAATTTGTGATGTAAACAAATGAACGGCAGTTACCGAAAATCCAAAAGTATAAATAAATAATTATCCCGCACTAACACTTAAAATAAAACACACCCGTGATTGGGATAGAAAAAAATTTGACTACTTGTTTATGTGTAGGTTGCTCATTTTACCTACATGGCATCATTAGATACCACACAATTTATTTTTGTTATAAACAAAATAATATTATAAAAAAAGAAACAAAAGTTGTGGTAAAATGTAGGAACACCCTACACATGAACAAGTAGGTAAGTTTTTCTCATTTGGATAAGTAGCATACATAAACTAGCAGAAATAAAATATGTAATAGAAGCATAATAGAAGAGTGAAAGAACAAACAAGCCATTGCCATTTACAACAAAACAAGATGGATTGTTGAAACCCAAAATGTAACCAAATCGGCAAGTTATTTTCTTGACAAGAAATCACACACTCTCTTGCTTCTAAAATATCTTAACTCGAAAAAATATCATTTAAAAGAAAAGAAGATGGGGTTGGAAACTGGACAAGAAGTCCAACATTAGCAGAACTAGCACCAAAGAAAACAAGTACGGATATCCAGCAAAGTATTTAAAATCATTGGTCGTTTCATGGCTATGCCATCCTTGATGTTAATTATCAACAAGTTAGCAAGTTTACACACATCATTAATAAACTTCCAGCATTTATTAATCGTTATACCCCTCTTGTTTTTTGATCTCGTATAATCTTTAGCCTTCTCAACTTCTGTGGAAGCCTTTTTCAAAAGTACTTTTTCTTTCTTTTCGAGCATTTCAAGTGTCTGAAAAATTAGAACATAAGGAATCCATTAGCGATAAATCTTCAACTAATTCCAAATGATCTTTTACTCCCACCTCTCACTTGCCAAATTAGTGGTTTCATAACACGGAAGAATCCCCAACAAAACATAAAAAAAAGTGGGGAATTCAATTAAAAAGATACTAAATCTGCCATAATACCTCGTTTAGTTTATCAAGCGTCGCTAGGGCACTAGACTCCTGTTTAGGTTTACCAAAAAATTTATTGAACATAGACATGGTCGACTATCTGCGATTCAAACCCGACTTCCGAATATTCTGCATCAACAAATCAACAGAAAGAAAGCAATTACTTATATCTTGTCTGAGCAGAAATCAATTCTCGAAATTCGACCAAAATCAGGACTAATTAAGGTCAATTCCATAGTAAAATATGAAAAGAAACTGCCAAACCAAAAACATACAAGAATTTGATGAAGATGTATGTACCTGAGAGCTGAATCTGATGTTAGGAAATCGAAGAGCGATCGGTGCGAGAGATGAAATCAAAGAAAAAAAAAAGAAGCAGATCTGGTTGAGAGGCTAATTTGATTCGATTTGATTGTAGTTTCCTGTTGAAGGTGTCGTCTGATTCCACAGCCTTCACAGTTTTGGTTTATAAATTCCGGTCCCACCAATCACCCACTTTGACATATTTACTTAGGATTTATGCGAGGAAGTTTTATCAAAGAGTTATAGTTAAAAATTTAGATTTGTGTCAAAAAATAGTTTTGATGTAATTTTTACGTAGAGAAATTAGAGATTTGTTTGGATATTTATTTAAAATGTGTAGTTATTTTTAGTAGTTAAAAATAAAATTAAAAATGAATAGTTAAAAATGAAAGATTTTGATTGATTTGAAATTAATAATTAAAATTGAGTGGTTATAAATGATTGAGTAGCTATAAATGAATGATTAAAAATGAATTGTTAGAAATGTGAGTTATTTTTAAAGTAAAAATGAGAAAAGTTAGTAAAAAATCATTTGAATATAGATTTTCGAAAGAGAGTTAATAAATCCTAAAATTAAATCATATGTCAAACAAACAGCTTGAGAAGTTATAACTTTTATGCACTATAATTTTCGCTCTAAATTTTTTTTGTTTATCTAAATTAATAACATTGTCAAAATATCTTTTAAAAAATAATAAAAAATTAAAATTTAATTCTTTTATCATTATGTTTTAATAATGATTAAATTAATTTTAAATTATAATATATGTTTTTGGAAAGATAAATTGCAATATATTTATGGATTGGTTATTTTGGTATTTACTTAAATTTAATTTTTAAAACAATAAATTTAAATAACACACCAAAAAAAATTGAGCACGGTTAAAAAAAAGAGATAAAATTATTTTATTTTGAAATATAGATACCATTATTTTACAGATTTTCAAAAGAGAACATTTTTTTTAGTACTCAACTAAACTTAAAATATAATTTAATAATAAAAAAAATTAAAAGGTAACGATTTTGAATGGTTTAGAAATGCAATTTAACTTTTCACAAAAAAAAAAAAAAAAAATGCAATTTAACTACTGATATCATGTACAATAAAAGTTAAAGTTCTTATCAATAGAGACCACTATTGAACATAATTTTATGTTTTGATTTGGTTACAGTTCTTTGCTCTGGTATAATGTTTTGCTTCTCAATATCTTTGGAAGCCTTTTTTAAAAGTAATTTCTACGATGTCTATAAAATTACAAAACATAAAATTCTAGATAAATCTTTGCATCAACTAATTCTAAATGATCTTTCGCTCCAAGCTCTCGACCTAGACAAGTGGTTTCAAATTCCTAATTTAAGGGTGGCTAGGGCATTTCTTTTACCAAAAATCCTATTGAACAAATACATGTGTATTGTCTGCGATTCGAACCGACCTTCGAACTTCTGCATCAACAACAAGAAAACAATTACTCGAATCTAGTCTTACTCGAAACCAATTCAACCAAAATCAGGATTGAAATATAAGGTCAATTCGAATCATAAATATGAAAAATAAACCGACGGAGATTGAGAAATTAAGTTTTTTCTGGGCTAAACAAGGCTGGGACAATGTATTTGTCATTCCGTTTTCTCACGCCAGCCCAGTTTATCGTATATACTTTTTAAAAGAAAACAAAAATTCCTCTCATTTTACTTTTTTATTTTTAGATAAAAATTAATTGTTGGTGAAATTACCTATTCAAATAAATATTTTTTCTTAATACAATAGAGTTGAAACTTGATAGATATGAAGAAAAATTAATTATTTGAGATTATTATAATTTGCTAAAAAATGATAAATTCGCAGAGATGGGGAATGAAAAAGCCCTTCCCCGACTTAGCTCCGTCTCGTGGACATCTTCAATTTTCATTTTTTTAAATTTATCTAAATTAATAACATAGTCATTTCCTTTTCAGTCAAAAATTGAAGCTATGCTTAACTCAAGTCTTCAACCACCACTGCGCCACCTGCTTGGATACTATGTATATTTTAAATTGCTATCTTGTTATATTGTTGAATTAAAATAAAAACTTCCAAAGCTTAATGAAATTTAAATTTGAGAACGTTATCTTTATCTTTTTCTCCAAATTTGTACGATCTATAATTTATATAATTCATTGCAAGTATATTAGAATACTTATTTTAAGCTAAAAACAAAAAGTTACGAGTTCAAATCTTTCTTTCATCAATTTTTAGTTGAACTCATAAAAGAATACTTAGCTTAATGATTTAATATATATA
>JBBMKA010000009.1:1725596-1750202 GCA_037833695.1 Sechiopsis laciniata | reverse complement strand
GTAGACCACTTTTCGCGACGGAACTTTGCTCCGTCGCCAAACGTTTCGTCGCCAAAAGTTATTTTTCTTGTAGTGAAAATAAATTATAAATTATCTTTAAACTTTGAATATCGAAAAAAATCTCTACCTCAAAATATTCATTTATGTTTCTAAATTCATCCTAACAACAATTTAAGTTCTATTTGATAAGTATTTTAGCAAGAATGCAAAAAAGAAACAAAAAACCATTCTTTAGTAAGAATATTTTAAGAGTTTTTATAAGTTCAAACCCATTATTCAAATAAAAGTGTAATATTTTAAATTTAAAAGTTATTGACGGTCTTTAAGTCAAGGGTATTTATGAATGTTTTGTTAAAGTTAAAAGGACATTTTTAAAACTTTTGAAAAGTTTAGGAGTATTTTTGAAATCAAAGTTTAACGGTTTTTATCTAAATTTAACGGTAAATGTATTTTTGAAACTTTTATTAAAGTTTAGGAACATTTTTTAAGCTTTTTAAAGTTTTGAGACATTTTTTACACAAACCTTATAGTTTAGGGATATTTTCTACGATTTAGCCTTATTTTTGTTTCATATATTTTTTTTTAATTTTTGAAATTTATTTATAATTTTAAAGACTAAATAGTCAATAATTTATCAGACAAACTTAATTTTTAAAATAAAAATAAAAATAGAAAATAGGACAACAAAATGATTATCAAAGTTTTTTTTTTTTTTTTTTTTGAAATAGAAGAACCTATATTTTTAATATAACAATAGATTTGTTTTTTTTTAATCATCTTTTTATTAAAATTAATTTATTTTTACCAACTTAATTAATATTAATAAAAGTTGATAATTTTTAAAAAATATATAAACAAAGTTGATAAAAAATAAACAAATCTACGTCACCTAAATAAACTTAACTAATAGAGTTATAAAATCTTTATCAACTCTTTGATAATATGATTTATTAGTTATTAATATTTTTTATGAAACTTAATATTTCACATTAATTAAGTTTGAACTCGAACAAACAAACAAAAATGGGTGGCCACAATGAAATCACGTTCAAGGGAAGAGGACTTGGTCCTTACCGAGGAAGCAGTAAGTTTTCCTCAAAAAAAAAAAAAAAAAAGAGAGAAAAAATAAATAATAATAATTACAGATGTTATTATACATGACGTGGCACATACGACACCGTCAATTTGATTTTCAACAGCATGGCCGTAGTTAATCTGGACGGCTAGGAAGGCTTCCCAAATAGCAGAATACAGCTAAGCCGTGAACGTCAAGTCGGCATTTAAGCCAAACAAATAATAATTAAGAAATAAAATGTCAAAACCAAATTACGCAGCGATGAGTAGATGCTGCGTCAACGAGTCTACTTGCTATCATTGTTCCCTGGCTGATAAGATAATAATCCACTCGTTGCTGACTCATCATCACCTTCTCAACTTATTTTTTAGCAGTTCAGGACATTTCTTTTATCAAATATTTACAAGTAATTACCAATTCAGCAAAATTTAGTTACTTACGAAGAAGTATCCTAAGATATTTATCTATTCATTTGAGGTATAAAATTTACCAAATTAATTTTTTTTTCATTAATTTTTCTCTTTCCAACTTTTTTAAGGGATACTATGTGGCTGTTTTTAACCCCTGCATGATAGGGTAAGCATCTTTGAGTATTTATTGGTAGGTACCCAAGTTTTTCTCTTACAATTTAGTCTTCAAAGTTAAAATCTAATTGTTTAAAAGTATATTTTAGTTAATATAATTTTATAAAAAATTAAAAAATCACTCAATATCAACCGTAATTTCAAAAGAATTCATTATTTATCTACAAATAAAAGTACATTTGTTGTATTTTATTTATTCTTTTTGTGTACAAATTGGAGTAAGAGGATCACAAGTCCTATTATTACTTTCGACTAAATGAGAAGTGTTGAACTCAATAACACACCAAATAATGAAATTAATAAGCTTCTACTATGGCGTTGGTTATTTGTTGTATTTTGTTAATTATATATATAATTCTAATAATATTTTCCATCTAATAATTATGAGGTTGTATAATTCACAACTCTTCAAGTTGTTGTTGTTTTTTTTTTGTTTTTTTATTTTTAATTTTCTTGAGATGAACTCTTCAAGTTGTTGTTGTTTTTTTATTTTTAATTTTCTTGAGATGAACTCTTCAAGTTGTTGTTTAATTTAAATTGCTTCAACAATGTTAGTAATTTTAATAATACAAATGTGAATTTATCTCAACAATCTGCGGAGAAAGATAACAATTTATTTAAAGAAAGAAAATATAAAGACCAATTTTATTATTTTTTAAAATTTAAGGATAAAATGTCTCAAAATTTAAAATTAAAATTAAACTTAAAAAAAACTAAAAGAAATCAAATCACGAATTAAAAATTGTGAAAAATAAAAAGAACGAAAAAAAAACAAATTTTAAAGTTCACGTTAAAAATGATATTTTACCATTGAGATAAAATATGACTAGATCCAGAGATTTGGATATGAGGATTGAGTGAATGCAGTTGGAAACCAGCAAAGGAATCGGAGGGACACGTGGCAGTGTGTGATTGGGAATAATCTGATTGGGGAAAGCTTCTGTTGGAAAAGGAAACGTTTGATTTGGAACGTTTCTTTCGGAGGGATAATATAATAATAATTAAAAAAAAAAAAATCTTTGTAACAGAAAATTTAAAATTTCGGTTTAAGGACTCCAAATGTTTGGAATTGTCACGGAAAGGACAGTTTTGAGAGTATAAAGAAACCAACTCCATCAACATTTATATTCACACCCCAATTATTTCCTTTCATTCATTCTTTCTTTCTTTCTGTTTTTTTGCTCTTTTCCCTTGTCGCCGACATGTTGATCCTTGTCGACCAGCCTCATCTTGGTATCTTTCTTCTTCTTCTTTTGCCTTTTCGTTTTCAATATCTATTTCATTATAATCATTGAAACAGTCCTTTTTATCAAGTCATCGTATTATACCACATTTCATTATAATCATGGACCTTTTGTTGATACATTGGTGGCCTATCTAACAATCCCATCAATCTATGATAAATAGTCGCATTTCTCCTTGGTTACAAAATTGGCAAAAGATTTAACAAAGAAATAAAAAAAAAAAAAAAAAAAAATCTTCTAATACACCATAGTAAATTTCATTCATTCACACTCTTGGATTCCGAATTTTTTTCTTAATGCATTTACAGAAGTAGAAGAGAAGAAGGTAGCAAATTCAGGGCTAAAAGAACTGGTATTAGACGGCGGGTTTGCGGGGCCTAACCAAACCCCAGCATTGGACGGATTCCTAGCACCGGAAATCAATGCCTTCGGGCAATCATTCAGAGACTACAACGCCGAAACCGAGCGGCAAAAGGGCGTAGAAGAATTCTACCGGTTGAACCACATTCACCAAACCTACGATTTCGTCGAGAAAATGAGACAGCAGTACAGGAAAATGGACCGGGTTGAAATGAGCATCTGGGAATGCTGTGAGCTTCTAAACGACGTCGTTGATGATAGCGACCCCGATTTGGATGAGCCACAGATCCAGCATTTGTTGCAGACGGCTGAAGCCATTCGAAAGGATTATCCTGATGAAGATTGGCTCCATTTGACTGCTTTGATTCATGGTCACATTTTTTGCTCTCTTTTTTTTGTTTTTTTTATTTGTGTTTGCTCTGTTTTTTTTTTTTTTTTTTTTCCTAAAGTGATTTGGTTTGTGTTTTTTTAGATCTTGGGAAAGTGCTTCTTCTTCCTAGCTTTGGTGGCCTTCCTCAATGGGCTGTTGTAGGTAAGGTTTTTATTTTTTTTATTTTTTATTTTAAATTTTTTGGTTTGTCATTTCCTTTGCACCAAACAAATTGACTATAAATTTTATCTGTTTTTGTTTTGTAGGAGATACTCACCCTCTTGGCTGTGCTTTTGATGAGTCCATTGTTCACCATAAGGTAATTTGAGATTTACCCCCAATCAAATGTTAGGGTTTTGTACATGGTTTGGTTTGGTTGGGTTAGGCCAGAGGATTTAGGCCAATTTGGATTGTTAATTTGACTATTCAACCCTATGTTTTACAATAATTAAACATATACTTTATATAATATTGTTTGTAGTTTAGGGTTGAGATGTTTTGAACCGACTTAAAAATTGATCCCTTCAAATTTATAAATGATGTTTTAAAACCAGCTAAAATTTGGCCAATCCGAAAATCAACTGGTTAATTGATTGGAAGCAACTGGTTAAATGATAGGAAGAAAGTTTGAACTGAAACAAAAACTATTACTCAATCCTAACCTATTACCATTGGATTGTGTGGTTCTTGATTTTGGTTTACACTCTTACCTAATATGATGGTATTTTGATCATGAAACTGTTGAATATTACACTTAAAAAACTTTTTTGTTTTTGGGTCATGATTTTTTCAGTATTTCAAGGAGAATCCTGATTCAGAGAATCCAGCTTACAATACAAAAAATGGGATTTACTCTGAAGGCTGTGGGCTTGATAATGTTATGATTTCGTGGGGCCATGATGATTATATGTATTTGGTATGTAATCAAATCCATACATTATTAAGAAAAAATACATCCTTTTTCCAGTTTATTTTTTTTTTATGGTAATCAACTCTGCTTTTTAATTATGATTTCGGGTTCAATTGTGTAGGTGGCCAAAGAAAATGGGTCTACTTTGCCTTCGGCTGGATTGTTCATAGTCCGATACCATTCTTTTTATCGTAAGTAATTAAAAAATTGGATTTAAACTTTTGAAGTTTTTGTTGAATTAAATCTTAAATTGAGTTAATTATATTTCAGCTTTACACAAAGCGGGAGCTTACAAACACCTAATGAATGAGGAAGATGCACAGAATTTGAAGTGGCTTCATATATTCAAGTAATGGTTAATTTAATTTGTTGATTAAAGTTATTAATATTAGCTAAACTAATTGGTTTGAGACTTAACAAATTGTTCATTAATTTATAAAATTTCAGCAAGTATGATCTCTACAGTAAGAGCAAAGAATATGTTGATGTAGAAAAAGTTAAACCATATTACATCTCCCTAATTAACAAGGTAAATCTTCATTCTTTTATTTTACTTTTACCTTTTTGTTTTCCCATAATATTCCTGTAACTAAATGCTGTAAATTTTTGGGATTTGCAGTACTTCCCAGAAAAGCTGAGATGGTGACAATATTTTTCAACAAATAAAATATTATTTAATCCTCGGCCGGCGACCTTAAATTGGAGAGCAAAAAAATAATGTTTAATAATGAGTTCCTTTTCTTTTCCTCCCTTTCTCCCAAATGTAATCAACGAAAGCGAATTACAAGTTGAATTACTCTTTTGATTCTTGTAAGAGTTTGATTACAACAGAGTCTGTAAGTTATTATTATAATAATATTATTGTTATTGGGGTTCTGATTAATCAAATGTGGTTTGCTGCCTATTTTTTCATACTTTGTGTGAGTCAAATATGAGATTCAAAATAATGACTTCATTATAAAACGATATTTATAAATCTACCTTTTTTGCAAAATATTTATAGATCTATTCAACCTTCATTTTAAAGTCTTGATGAATCATCCTTCAATAATCCCATTTTCCTTTCACCCGCATTTAAGTCAACCATTTTTAATCTCATTCTAATACTATTCTTCATAATTATTACTTTCCTTCAAAAAATACTATTCCTTAACAAACAAGATGGCTTCATCAATGTGATTTTCGATGTTTCATTGGCGGCATCCACATTTTCGGCATTTTTAAGTTCTAGATTCGACGTTTCTTATCACACCATCTCTTCTCTGCCGTCTTTTGGTAACAAAGCTCCTCATTTTTGGCATTTTTGTTTAATTATTTTTCTGGCTCATTACAGCTTATTCGGAACTTGTGCTTTCAATGTTTTTTAAATTTTTAGTAACAACAATACAAGACCTAATTAGTTGTAACAATATTCATGCTTTCAATGTTTTCGTTTCTTTTTCTGTAAAGTATTGTATCAGTAACATATCGAATTCAACACTCACAGTTAACTATTATACATTTCATTAATACTGTTTTATAGTTAAACTGTGTATATTATGTATTTCATTAATTACGGTATTTCTAGTATAACATGAATTTACTGAACAATACAATGTTATTATAGCCCACTACGGTTTATCCAACGATACTGCCTGTCTTATACTATTTTGTTGTATTAAACAGGTTCAATCAGTATCCCAATCAGCATAGCACATAGTAGTTTGTGGAATGAAAATGAGATGTACGATTATCCGGTTTCTGAAGTATATTTAGAGCCATGCACCACATATAGCCTCCTTATGCTTTCCATTATGACAAAATTGGGAATTCAAGATTCCATTGAAATGCCCCTAACCTATGCTAGCCTGGGTCCTAGTCAATACCTCTCTAAGGATATTAAACTTCAGATTGATAATGATGTTGAATGGCTCTATAATGTATTAATCACAGAGATTATCAATGGGTGCACTATCATAGTTGATCTTAGGCATTGTATCGTCATGTTATTTCTTTCATTTTTCGATGAATAATAATTTCCAAATTATCATTACTATCTGTTACTCTACCGTATTGCAATGCTTGGGTCTAAAATACATTTACTAATTTAATAACAACTCAAAATAACCATGTGCATGTTCACCATCACAAGCATATATATTTGCTAACAGCTCAATCACCAGCTTGCATTCATTAATTATCATATGACGTCTTTGATTAATAAACTAGCAATGTGTCTTTGTTAAAAAAAAAATAATCACCATATGCAAGCCAACGAACATAACACAAATGTGTATAACTCTCGAAATGTATGGTTATAATACAGTAAACACAATAAGTATTATCGGGTGTATGATCACCATTAAATGATAATTAAATATTTACAAGTATCATCACCATCGTGAATTTTTTGGAGATAAATAATGACCATATTATAAATGCTAATAAATAATGATCATATTACAAATGCACGAGCATAAACCTAGAGGGAAACAATTCCGAACTGTATAATCATAATAGCAAATTTCAATACAATAAGTACGTTCTATTTTTCCAACATCATGAACATAAATCCAGATAAAATAGTAAAGAGGTGTAAAACAAGTTGTTTGATGACTTTCTTTTCCTAGCAAGTTGTTTCACATGCTGGCTTATAGAAAATATTCCATGCCCTTTAAATTGCACAATAAAGAACGTTTACGCATAGTGTACACTCGATTTAACATAAAACTACAGTATCAACATTACATTATACAATGTACCGCATCAAGATAGAGACTTTGTTTCTTGACATTGGAAACGTCACCTACATTATTCGGTGTAACCTACCAAATAATCAATGATCAACATGTGTATATGAAGATATGTACTGTATAATCAAAACTCCATTACCTCATTTCTAGATTTGACATTATCCATTCCCATATCCACTTATTCAACTAATTCGTCTTTGTTCGGTGACTTGAACATTCTCTTCCTCATTGAGTACAATAGTTTTGATTGAAACCTCTTAAGTTTATGTCTAAAAACTTACCAAAGATCCCTTCCTTGAGCTTTTCCCTTTGTTCTTTACGAAGTTTGTAGTTTATTTGCTTAATCGTGTCATATGTTTCGAAAATATTGATTTTTCTGTTTTAAGTTTCAGTCACTACGTGGCAAAAGTGGGGAAGCGTCCTATATTATACAGTACCACAAGAACTTTAAATATAAAACAATACAATAATATATACTCTAATATACTTGTTTTTTACTTTGTATATATTGGTCCTCTTTTTATCGCGTTTGTCCCTTCCTTTCTTTTTATTAATCTGTATCTGTAATAACCCTTTTTTTTGTTAGTTATTATTTGATTTATGGGCTAGATTTTTGTGGATTTTGAAATAAAGAGGGGTTGTTTTGAAGTTATGAGAAAAGAGAAAGGGTAGGTTTATCTTTTGGCTATGGCTATTTAAGGTCAATAGTAGGTTGGAGAAATCCTAGGCATAGGTTACTGTGTAGCCACCCTAGGAGTTTGTTCTCTCTCATCTTTCCCATTTTTTCCGACAGCCACGCCGGAGTCTTGTCGTCGCCGTCCAGCTGGAGCATGGGCCGAAAATAGCTGCAGCATCGCCGTGGGTCGTGAGCTCGTGCTCGTAGTCATCGTCGCCGGAGTTTGCGTCGCGCCGGTCTCGTGGGGACTCCGTTTGCAGCTGGGTTTGTTCGAGTGTGGAAGTTCGTCGCCGCCGGGTAGCAGGTGTTGTCGCCATAGGTAGGTGGGTTGCTCTGAGTTCGAGTTGCAGCCACCAGTCGGGTCTTCGTTCACCGTCGCCGAAGAATCTCAGGTGAGTTGCTTTCACTTTTCCATGTTAAGTGTAAGGTGAAAAAATGGGTTTTAGTGTGTCCATGGAAGAAGAGGATTAGTGTTGCTTTTAGGTTGAAGAAGAGTGATGTTTGGGATAAGTTTTAAATTATTTCAAGTTGGGAAAAGTTAGTTAAATGAACTTTAAGTAGTGTTTGTTTCAATGTTTAAGTTATTTAATTTATGATTTAGACGTGGTTGGCTAATGGGTTGGATATAATTAAATGTGGAATATGGACTGTTTGGATAGTGGTTTTGGGTATTTAAGTTATGAATAGGCAATGTTTGGTTAAGAGTTTAAGAGTTGTTTGGCTTGAAAGTTGTTTGGTTAGGGGTTTACTAATTGTTTAAATGACAATTGTTGACCCATTTTCCTTTTGTTGACCAGGTTTGACCCGAGCTGTTTCTCGTCCTTCGAGTTTGAGAAGCACATGGAGCCGCCGAGACACGATTTTCGAGGTTCTTCACTATTTGATAAATTTGATATTCTGGATCCGATTTTAATGGTCTAAGGTGCTAGTTTTGATCGATTTGTTTGTTTTAGGGCTCGGAGTTGTGTTTGGTCATTTGAAGCTTCCAGTAGATTCTAGAGTGTTGTTTGGGAGATTCAGCCGAGGTAATGGACCCATTACCCCTTCTCGAGGCCTGTGGCTATTACATGTGTTAGATTGACTGCGTGCACTTACTTGTTTGATATGTCATAATCTATGTTGTTTGTTGCTTGTATTGATTACACCGAGAACATACAATATATGATTGATATCATATCTAAGGCGAGCATGTAGATTATGTTGATTATCTAGATATGCGTGAACTATGTTGATTGAAAGAGTCGATCTTGCATGATAGTTTGATGTTTGATGCACGATGAGGTATTATAATACAATTCAGTATTTCTCACCTCATCTTCAACAAGCTTCATTTTCCCCATCTCTTTGGATGTCAAACACTTCTTCTTCCTCTTTATATGAATAAAAAAGCAACGTCAGTTACAAAAAAACATGTGGCTAATAATATTTATGGGGAAACTATACCTCAGTACCACCCGTGTTATCACTTATGTCCTTCCTCCCTTCTACGGTTTTGTCTACTGCCGAAGACAATACTGTATGTTTCACACCAGGATTTTCTACATTCGAAAAATCCCCAACCACGAATCAAATAACAGGAAAAAATACCAAACACATCTCATACCGATGACGACGGTAGGTTATTCGACTAAACTACACATCTCATACCGAAAAAAAAATTAAACTAAATAACAACAGAAATAGTAAAAATCCGATTAGTATTATTGCAATACCGAACATACAATAAAATATGAACCTAATATACAATACCCCAAGCATAACCATTGACGATTCTTGTTCTTGGACCACCAGAACACAGATCGAAACTACTAATAACCCCACAAACCCTACCGAACTACTGTTTTGAAAACCCCAACCACGAAGCATAAAACACAACTAATTGAAATTCCAAACTAAAATCATACCGATATAGATGGTATGTCTACTTCTTCTTCCTTTTCAAATGTGATTCCGATCGAAAATACACCGGAAAGAGGACGAAATTTTGCTGATTGAAAGACGCAGACCACTTTTGTTTGATGAGAACTGAAGGGTCGGACGCAATATAGAGATAGAGAGATTTGGGAAAAGAAACGACTCTGAAATTTGTTTGACAAAATAGACTATTAATGTGGAACAATTTTAGGTGTAGTGGTTAAGGAAGTTAGAGATTTTTTCTTTTTTTCGCTTTATTATTTGAAATGCTAATTAAATTTTGTGGAGGGTATTAATGTAAATGAATAATTACATTAATTAGGGATTTCATTAATGAAAAATAGATTTGCTAATATTTTCTTAGGAAACTAGATTTATAAATATTTTATGTTCTAGGTATACTTATAAAAAAAGCTCATTTAAATATCATATAAATCTATTTATACATATAAAATTTAAAAGTTCTGAAATTTTGGAGGGGCATGCCTCTGGTTCTGAAGAGATAGCTAAAAATAATTTCCATAGGAATTTAAAGTATGAAAAATGATGAAAATTAAGCCTTAAATTAAGATAATGTCACTGAGATTAGTAAATATTCATCTGGACATGTACAATCCTTTTGGGGATTTAATTTGTCTCAATTTTTTTGGGTGAAAGTCATATATTATCTTTGATAGAACTAATCAGTGATAGAACTCTGTCACTGATCGAATATCGGTGATAGAACTCAATTTAGATTTCCTGCTACAAATGAATTAGTTTTGATTTTATGCTATAGATGGAAATACTTTGCATTTGTTTTTATTATACCTGCAAAATACTTTAAAATTATGTAGGTAATTGTTAATGCATGCAATTATATATTAAAAAAAAATATTATTTTGTTTTAAGTTATTAACTATTTACGAAATGTGAAAAGAATGAAAAAGAAAACTGACGAAGTATAATATATATATATATAAAAATCATTAAGGGCAAAATATGTCATTCAAGAATGTTTTGCACATTGAGTATCTTAAGAACTCAGGTTGTAGAAGGACATGCATCTCAAGATGATGTGCAATAAACGATAGATGCGCATCTCATGGAAACCCAAGATTATCACGAAGTAAATTGACCCTTAAAGTTTATCAAAAGTCAAACTTGTGTTGGTTATAGAAGTTGGACTAAATTGCTTGCAATCTCTATATTGGCTTTTTTTTAAAAAAATTGATGTTCCTATGTTTTGGATGGTCTTCTTTTTATATTGTGGAATGTTACCAACTTTAATATAATATATATATATATATATATATATATATATATATATTTTTTTTTTTTTTAAAAGACCAACTTTGATATTGACAATCTGTTCCCTTCCAAAGTGGTCTCCTCTATTTAAGAGAGTTGTATCTTTTGTGTTATATTGATTTTTTTAAACATGTTATATTGATTTAATGAATTAGTGTTTGGTTTCATTTTTTAAGGATAATGTTACAAAGTTAATTGGATATTTAGACGTCTATATAAATGATGTCATCAGGTTATTTTTTTTTTCTTGATTTAAATACATTTAGATGCAAAGTTGTAACACCCCGAAAACTTACCGCTAAAAGATAACAACTTGAAATCTAAATTTCAAGTCTCTGGTCCATGCACCAGTTACCACCTTCCTAAATCCCATCGATCACCATCCAATCTCATCAACTCGGCACCAACGAAACCCACCAGTGTTGACATTATAGTAAGGAGTGAGTATATACTTACAAAGTAAGTAGTTTTTTAATACGGTAAACTACCATTCATCAGCGAAAGCTAGAAAGTCACACTAACTACTCCCAAACACAGATCAACTTAGTCCATGGTACTCGGCATCTCACAGTTGTCTACCACTTTCCGTAGACCACCCTATCTGGTATGCATATCATGTACTCCACTCTAGAGTACAATTCTCTACTCACTATGCATCACAACTAAAGCTTGAAACACATCTTCACATACGAACCAGAAGTACATTACTCGTGTACCAACTGAAAACTGGCTACAAATCATACCTTTCGATTAGAGGAATGCCCAAATCAAATTGGTAAAACACTCCACATCATCAAAGCACACACCAAACGCACATCTCACTAGAGTGTACAATTACTGCACATCATACTATTAGAGCAGTATTCTCACTAACTACACATTGTTCCAGGAAAGTACCACTCACGCTTGGCCATTCTCTTGGCCCTAATTATCACCATACAACTATGATTACCAGAACCTATGTACCCAGAGGTACTCACTCTCGATTGCACGTTCCAACACATCTGCTTACTACTTGAATGACTTCTCCCTTGCTAATCGTCGTACTTGTCACTTTAGGACACCTCTTAACCATCCTACAACCAAACCTAACCTCGAAAATCAAGCTCAACTCTTCACTTTTCCAACTATAACAGAGAAATATGAGCTCATATACGACTTAATCATTCCATTCGTAATAGAGTCCTACACCCTAACTCAACTATATAATGATCCTTAGCATCGTTCTTCTACTAGCTCACACAACTCGTCGCATCATCATTGAGGTAACACTCTTAATTCTTACAATGTACCATCAATAGATTCAAGAAAACCACACACACGCTAACTCACCCTGAATAAATTCATCTCACCTCGGAGTACTTCTCCCCCACGCTAATCTCACGCTTAAACTTATTACATACTTTATATCATCACTGCAGCTACTAGCTAATCTCCTCATACTAGTCTAACGCTTGAATAAGTGATCTTGCAACTTACATGAATAAACCTTACTAAGTTAACAGTATAAACACAAACAAATAGCTTTCAAAGTCTTTCATTACATAAGTAAGATAGCTTAGTAAGCCTTATTTCTATCCACTTCATCTTTCACATAGGACAAATTGCATATTCATACTCAAACATGCTTTGACATAGATAACACCATTAAAACATGCACCAACTCACACCTGAACAATCGTATATAGCTCCGGTGCACTATATTATCCTCAACCAACAAGTACAACCACATTCTTAAACAAATGAACCAAAACTAACAACTCATCTCACATCCTTAGAAAAGTTCAACACAGCCAACGACTCATCATGCACTCTTAAAGGAGTGGAACACCAGTAGCAACTCACACTGCACCCTCGAATGAATGAAACACTGCTGGTAACTCACCATACTCCCTCATGGAGTGATACACGCAAGTATCTCATACTGCACCCTGAAATGAGTGATACATGCTATTATCTCACACTGCACCCTCAAATGAGTGATACACGCTAGTATCTCACATTACACCCTCAAAGGAGTGATATACGCTAGTATCTCACACTGCACCCTCAAAGGAGTGATACACACAAGTATCTCATACCTCAAAAGAGTGATATATGCTAGTATCTCACACTACACCCTTAAAGGAGTGATACACACTAGTATCTCACACTACACCGTCAAAGGAGTGATACTTTGCTAACAATTCATATATCTCTCAAAGAGACAAGAACACACCACAAACATTCCACAAAATACTCTAAAAGGAGTGTAACATAATTGAAAACTCACCGTGACTTCCTAAACATTCATACAACAAATAAGTATGTACAAGAAGTACAAACATAGCTACTTACCTCAAAGACAAAGTAGAAAAATACGTAATAAATGTTTTGAGTCTTTGACAACATACATAATAAATGTTTTGTGCTTGGATTAATCTGCTGATATATATACTTCTCGCATTTAACCATGTGGCTGAGCCGAGCACCATCAAATCAATCGTTAACATTAATTCCATACCTTAATGAAGTACTGTAAATAGAGACAGAACAGCCAAAATTTTGAACAAAGATGCATAACTTATAAATTTTCATGATGATTTCTCCATCAATTGTATTGGGGATAGTATGTTAGACTTGCTTGTTTGTACAATACACCCATTCATGACCATATCCTCAAACATGAAATGTGCTTGCTCTAGATGGAACATTATATCTAGCTCACATTGCAAATCGATCGGACAACTCAGCGAAACACGAAAGGAAAGCATCATTCAGAAGACATAATCTCAGATTGAACACGAGGGCTTACCACATTCCCAAAATGGTGATCCATGGTTTCAACCAACAGGTGAATGAATTCCAAAATTGCCAGTTCATTCTGAAATATTGAGATACCAAGAAACAGAAAGGAAATGTTCAAGAGAAAACTTAAAGCCCCAATTCTATGCCAAATGTAAAACTTGAGGACAATTGGCTACAAGTTTCATGATGCAACTTTAGAACTCAAGGACACAATAAATCATGTTCAAGTAAGGTCATACAAGTTTCATGATGCAAACTATATAATAGCATTTTTTTTTTCAATTCAACAACATTTGGGGTTAGGAATTTGAACCCATAACCCTAGGGTTTACATCATACCATACATCACACGAATTGAGCTCAGCTCTTGTTGGAACCTAAACAACAACATTTTACTACAGGCAGGTGTTATTGTTAATTGAGCCATAAGCAGAGTCTAACACTGACATCTAAAAGTTCTCATTGATATTCATTGCACATAATAATCACATGCATATTAGAAATCTTTGATAAGCATATCTGTTACAGACCACAAAACGGGCCATCATTAACTCATTTGGTAAATGAAGCATATCAAGTTCCAAGAAGGTATGGCTTTAAAAAAAAAAAAGTTTCAAGAAGGTATACGAATCATTTGCAAACAAAAGGAAACTACAAGTATATAAATTAATTATCAATAGTAGAGAAAGGAAAGACTAACTTACCTCATCATTGTCGACTCCAACCAGAAAAAATAGAGATGCATATCGCCTATATACAATCTTATTGTTGAGATGCTCAACAAATGAACACTGTTCACAAAGAAAATTACATTAAGTGAAGATAGATGCTAATGCAATCAAGAACACGTGTTAGGATCCTTGAAATCAATGGACAGTAACAGTACTGATATTCATATGGTAGCATTCTAAATGTGCTAGATAAATCTTTTCAACCAAAGCAGAAAAAGAGCAGCAACACAAACCTTGCAGATAGAGAAGCTTGATCTCTTTCTTTTAACATTGTTGTGTAACCAAAAAGGCCTTAAAAAACCAAAAGGTTGTGTATTTAATCCATGGTGGCCATCTACTTAGGAGTTAGTTTCCTACAAGTTTCTTTGACATTCAAATGTGGTAGGATCTGACGATATGTCCCATAAGAATGGCTGAGGTGCGCACTAGTTGACCCGGACACTCACAAATATTAAAATAAAAACATTTTTTCTTAACCATCATGGGCTGGCCGGAGATCCAAGAAATTATGGGTTGACGCCATGGTAGCCACTTATCTGGAAAATAATTTCCTACAAGTTTTTTTGACATCCAAATGTTGTAGGATCATACGGTAATCCCGTAAGAATAGTTGGGGTGCGCGTAAGATACCCCGACACTCACAAATATCAGAAACAAAAAAAAGACATTACTTCTTGTTATACATTTCATTTCAGGTAACGAAATGGATGATTATACATAAAATTCTCTGGTGGCCATTGACTTATGAAACTCCCCATAATTCATTTGAGAAAAAAAAAGGACCCGTTGATCATTACGAGCGAGGCATTTGCGAACAATTTCGCCCTCAAGAGTTCGACGTTGTTGGAGAGTAAGATATTCGTAATATTGAGCAAGACGAATTTAGCCCTGCTTGTTAACCATCACAATGAATCTGATCCCCATTTTCCTTTCCAACTCTCACAGACCAGAAAAAATAAAAGCCTAAATGGATGGAAGAGGAAGAAACCTCGGGAGGGGTTTACTTTTCCTAAATTTAAAAGGTGCGGGGTGTCTTTGGCAAATTAATTTTGAAAGAAAAATTGCACAAACTACCTTGAATTTGATTGTTTTTCAATTTATCCGATTAAGTTAACAGAATTTAACTTGTGTAGGGTGGATCCAAAAGAGAATAATGCAACTTCTTTATTAAAATGCAAAATACATTTCTATCCGAGAGGAATTTAGGTGCCAGCTCGGTTGCTCTCATTTTTTGCAGCACAACCCCATGGCTTGCTGTTAGTTACTAAGAAAATCACAAAGACGATGTCCCTATTTCTCCTTCCCGCCCTCTTCAACACCCTCAATGACAAAAGCAAAAAAAGGGATTTTGCTTTTGTCATTTAGGGTGTTGAAGATTATGGAGTTTGTCTTCATAATAACATCCATATGTCTTCCAAGAAGGCTGAAAATAAAAAACACGAAACCACTTGGGTTGTACCGTATAAATAGCAAAATAAAAAGGGTTTCTAGCTAAGAGTTCAAATTGAAAGTAAATTTGATATTGACTGTTTAAAAAAAAAAAAAAAAAACATCCTTATTTGACAGCTATCAACGACGTTAAGATATAAAAAATTAAATTTATTTTCAGGCTGGGCTGCAAAAAATGGTAGGAGCCCATTGTAGACTTTTGATTTTTAAAACAGAAATATTTGCATGCTGCCCAGGCAACATGCAGCCACCTATGTGGCGAAATCTGGTCCGTTGGATTTTTTTTTTGGAAAAATATTAAAAAAAAAAAAAAAAAATTTCAACGGACCAGATTTTGCCACACAGGTGGCTGCATGCTGTCCGAGCAGCATGCAAATATTACTCTTTTTAAAATGTCGAAATATATGTTCCATACACGTCAATACCTATATTAAATACATTCTTTTTCTAAAATGAGATTTTTCTATAACTGTTTTCCCCACCTTTTTTTTCCTCATTCTTTTCCTATCTTTTCTCGCCATTCTTTTCGAGGAAGCTTTTCTTTAGTCTTAGAATCTCCTTTTGGGGCCATGAAAATTTTCATATGGATTTAGTTCCGAAACTTCACCTTTTTATGGCTAGTTTCTTAGTCATTTTCGGTTCAGACAGTATTGTGGTGCATTTGACAGTGTAATAGCGAAATCAATATGATACTTGTGTATATTTAATAATTTTATAAATAAAATCCAAAGTTTGCATGGATGTAAATGAAATTAATGTTTATATAAACATAATACTCTATTATAATATAAATACTAAATATGTTAATATTTAATTAATAGTATACTTAATTCATTTTATTTATGTTAACATGTATGTATTATGTAATGATACCATAATGTTATTCTATATTAGGTTCAAAGAGCACATCTCTCTCCATGGTTCATAATAGTGTATATTAATGAATGTTGTCACATATTTTTTTATACTAGAAAATTCTAACATGATTGCACGTGATTATCTTATTCATGTTATATTTTTATTGATTAAAACTTGTAAATAATATTATCTTAAATTAAATTTTAGAAAATTGAATTTAAATAACTAACAAAATATTAATCTAAATGTGTACTTTTAGTTAAAAATCAATACTTATGTTATATGTATAAGTAAGAGATATAATGGATTTTTTAAAAAAAGGTAAGAGATATAATGAAATTATCATTTAGAAAAAGAATATAAAAAATGTAATTAAAGTATGTTTTAAGAAGATAAGATGAAATTATATAAGGTAATTTTAAAAAAAGAAAATCAAAGAAGTTATTAGATTAACTATCTTTTAAGATAGTACGATAAATAAGATGTTATTAGTTTTTTCTACAGTTGTTATTAGTTTTTTAAAACCATATTTCTTTACTCATAAAAAAATAACAATGGTCTTTAATAAAATTTATTTAAAAATTAGTTTAGGGTACGATAAAAATGTATATAGGAACTAAAAGCTTAGAAAAATCTACTATTAAAGAGACTTACACCTTCAAATATAGAGAGCTAAATTGTTGTAGAAAAAAAGTACAAATTAGTTTTATATAGAGTTTTTTTTGTATAAATTAGGAGAATGGGGACCAACAAACTCTACATAGAAGCACAATTATATATAGAATTAGAGATGAATAAGTTGCATGACGACATTTGAAAAATCAATCATTTCACGTACTATTATGAAATTGTAATTTAATGCATTCATAAACTTTTAAATTAATTTTTAGAAATAAATATATCAATATTATAGTTTTCTTTAAAATATAAATTGGAGGAGGGGGACCTCAAACCCTACCCTTCTCAAATAAATGAGAGTCAAATAGTAATTTTCACAATCAAAACTGTAATATTAAACCGAATTATCACCAAACAATAAAATTAAGTAATCATTTTAATTTACAAATCATTAAAATATATGATTATAACTAGATCTTATATATTTTAGTATAGTTTAATCGTAGAGTTATTTTTTTTAGATAGCTATATTATATATTGTTTTTAGTCTAATTAATTATATTTTGTCTATTTATATTATTTTCTTAGAAGATATTCATATGACTTAGTAGTAAAATGTTAATAAACAAACTATTAGTAGTGAAATCTGAAATGTAATGAAAAATTGTAATGTTTTATTTGTACTTTATTTTAAATAATTATCAGTTAATGACACAATTTTAAAGTTTGTATTCAAATAGGAATATTAAATAAACAATCCATTAAAATGAAGAGAATCATATTTGGATAAAGTAGGTATATTTTGTTGTTTATAGTAATTCACTATTTTTAATAAAAATAATATTAGGTTCTCACAATTCTTTAAACAAAATATTAAAAGCTCTCTAACTTTTAGAACTAAAAATATTTATGTAGTTATATGTTTATATTCTAATCTCTTACGTTTGTAAAAGTATTGTTAATTGTTATTATTGTTGTTGATGAATTGGTTTAATTAGTTTTTTTTTTTTTAATTTCTTTTTGTGTTCTATTGTTTTATATCATAAAATTGTTTTGTAAAACAACTTGAATCATAAGAAGAAGAAAAAGTAAGCTTATAATAATAATAATAATAATAATTATTATTATTATTTTTAATAAATTGGTAAAATGAGGAGATTAATTAATTGTTTTTCATTTCTTTTTGTATTTCAAATTTTTAGTTTTTATATTATAATTCTTTTTTTAAGCAATTGTTTTAAATTTGATTTGACTATTGAAGAGCTTGCAATGAGTTATGAAATCATAAAATTGGAGATCTTTTGAATTGAAGAAAGTTTATTTTTATTGTGAAGTCATTTTAAATTCCAAAATTCATTATAACGAATTATAGTTGATAAATAAATAATTATCCATTAAAAAATAAAATGTGTTTGAATCTTTTATTACTAAACATTCATTATCACTTAAATTAAATATATTTAAAAAACTACCTAACAAAAGTAGGAACTTACTAGTCAAAAAATAATATAAATAAAATAAGATAACAAACCAATATAAGCTCACAACTTTTTTTTTTCTAATAAACATTTTTCCACAAATGCATTCTAACAAACCATTTAAATAAAAATACACAATAATCATAGAAATTACAATAAAAAATAGTAACCAAAGAAAACTAAGTCTCTAACTATGCACTCATACTTCAAATTAGATGTGTTCATTAAATAATTTTATCAAACACACATTGTTACTCAATGTCATAAAAGTTTAGTATCACTTAAATAAAATATATTTTAAAAAATTACCTAAAAGAAAATAGGAACTAACCTTCTACTCAAAAAAAGTATGAACAAAATAGATAACAAACCAATATAAGCTCAAAACTTAAGCTTTTGCATTGTAACAAATCATTTTGAATAAAAATAACAATACAAAATAATTATAGAAATTACAATAAAAAATAGTAACCAAAGAAATCTAAGTCTTTAACTATGAACTCATACTTTAAAATAGATGCTTCACTTAATTATTTATCAAACACACATTTTTTTATGGTAAAAAAAATCAAGCACATATTGTTACTCAATGTCATGAAAGTTGAGTTGTAAGGTTAAAAGTCGGATTCAATATACTAAAGTGATCCATTGATCCCCTTAAACTTGAATATATCAACAACATCTTGAAATACTTTGACTATTGAAGAGATTTTGGAGAGCGTCATATTTAAGATATTTATTCGACACATGAATTCCTTGAACTCGAATGTAACACCAATATCTTGAAATGTTTTGACTATTGGAGAACTTTTCTTGAAGAACTATGAAATAGTGAAAATTAGAGAATTTTGAAAATTTTGAAGATATGATGTAGATGAAATGATGAGAAAAGTTTTTTTTTTTTTAGTATAACTATGACCTTTTAAATTCTAAAACTCATAAAATTTGTAACACCCCTATTATTAATTAAGTTCTAAAAGGAGGTTAATTAAATCTAATGATTGAAATTATTTTAGAATCTCAAAAATCGTATTTGTTCCCAAGCTCAATATATATATATATATATATATATATGTATATATAGAAATAATTAATTGTTTTCAGGTTGTTTTAGTTTTGAATAAATATTAATCTTGCTTATAGGTGTTTAATTCAAGAATTTAAATTAAAGAGTAAATGCCTTTTTTTTTTGTTAAGTTTTAAATAGCTTTGTTGGTCTAGGGTTACATACGATCAAAAAGGAAAAAATGTTTGAATATAAATAGGGCATTTTATTACCTCCCCTTTCCCAATCCCAAAGCAGCCAACAAGACCAAAAATCTCAGCCTTTCCTTTTTAAAATCGATTTCAGCCGTTCATTTACTCCCTTCTCCTTCTTCAACGCGTTCCCCCTTGGACCGAGCGACGCGTGTCGCGTCGCGAGTGGAGGACCCAATAGCTCGCGCAGATTGCCTTTCCCCTCGTTGGTTTTCCGTCCAGAATCGCAGGAGCCTGTCGCCATCATCTTCACCTTTTTCAACCAGCTACGTCGTCTTCGTCCAGCCCAACCCCACGCCGTGGTTCTGGCTGCCGTATCTCGTTCACTCCGACTCACCAGCAAGCCAAGTCGCCGCCGCAGCTCGTGGATGGAGCTAAGTCGCGGCTGTTCCTTCTCCGGCGTGTGTTGTCGGAGCTAATCCTCTTTGGTTTACTCGTCTTTGGTAAGCTTCTTTCTCTTTAGAGCCTGTTTTGAGCTTCAACGCAGTCTTCAATGGAGTTTTCCGGCGAGTTAAGTTGAAAACCACCTTAGATCTATTTTCTTTCTTTGTAGTTTCTGAGAGCTAGAGGAGTCTGTTTGTAAATTCGAGACCTGTTCCGTGACCGGGGGAGCGAGAAGAAGAAAAAGAAGTAAAGTTTGTTGGTTCTAGTGGCGACGCGCCACCACCGCTGTCGCCAGCTCAATTTTTTGACCCCATTCGCGTGGTGACTCCGTTTTGGCTAGTTCAGCTTCGTTTGCTAGTTTTGTTGACCTTTACTCATGTTTCTATGTTTATGTGCTCTCGGGTTCCATCGTTTCAACTCACCATTTGGCCCGTAGGTTCTCGGGGTGTTTCGATCAAGTCGTCGGGAAGGTAAAGAGTTTCATTATGAACCGGGTTTGTGGCTTAAAGCATGTGAATAGTGGCATGTTAGGATTTATGTTGGGTGACTTGTTTCATGCATGTGTTGGTGTTGTGATCCACTGTTTGAACTGATTATTACTCGTGGTAGCATGAAATCGTGTGTAGCTCGTAAATTGTTAAATCTCTTGTTGTTGTGCTCTTGTGATTGTATCATCATTCCCTGACTTGTACTTGTTGCGCATATACGTGATGAACTGCTTATATGTTTAACCTTTCGATTGACTGGATTGCCTTGGGTTTTATGCATGTTTCTATGTTGTTGGTTCCATCTATGTTGACTGTATACGTGCTACAATGATTATATGCTCGATTTCTCTGATTTGTCGCCTAAGGGTTTGTTTGTATTATGTTATGTTCGGCGTTAGTATAACTAGGTCGGTTATCGTGTTGACCACCTAGAGGAGCAGCTAGCTCGCCCTTTTTAGGACTCGTGTTGTGTGATCAATATCGTATTGTTGCTGTGACTCGCTAGTGCCCCTTAGGAATCGAGCGAGAATATAGATCATATTTGCTTCAAGACACGTGGATGAGCTGCACTAACCTACGAGTTGAATCCTACATTCGACCAAGGGGTCGGATCTCATCCATATGTCGCCTTGTGTGCGGAACAATGAGTTCCTTGGTTATTGAGCACACGTCGCGGGTTGCATCAACCCTCAGGTGGGCCGGTTGCACTCACCTAGGCTAGGCTAGATCTCGTACGACTCTAGGGCTAGTTATATCTCTCTATATCTACTCATGGAACCTCATATGTCGTGTGCATGGTTCTACTAGTTTACCCGCCCAGTATGTTGGAAAGGAAGCTGGTCATGCCTTGCTTGACTCCGAGACTACTAGAAGAGGCCACTAGGATAGATGAAAGCACAGAAGAATGCATGTTGGTGAGCCTACATGCATTTTGTGGGGATGTTGTCTGCAGGCAGGTCGGTCCTTCAGCATGCTAGGGGTTAGCAGATGGCGCCCCGAGTCCGAGGCTTAGGGACCTTGCAGTTTCCCTCACTCGTGGCTCACCCTGACAGGGTCAGGTGATTTTAATTGGCATTCGAGTATGCCCTTGTTGACTTGACTCGTGAGTCGTTGTCTCGACCCGAGGTTTAGGGATCATGTGTGGTTCCCTCACTCGTGGTCCTTTCCAACAAGGTCGGGCGACTTCTGGCATAAGTGTATGTCTTACGGATACGCTATCAGAGTTATGCAGCGGGAGCGTGGCGGGTCCCTAGTGTAGGTTAGGCTACCCCCGGAGCATTCATATATGTCTCTGTTGATACGCTATTAGAATTACACAGTAGAAGCGTGGTGGGTCAATTGCATAGGTTAGGCTACCCCGAGACATTTGTGTATGTCTCCGCGAGCATAGCGTGACGGGTTCCTGATAGGTCAAGCTACCCCGAGACAATTGTGTTTATCTCTTCAGGCACGGTATGGGATGTCCCAACCTGAGGTTTAGGGAACTTGTGTGTTCTCCTCACCCGTGGTCCTGCTCTGACAGTGGTTAGATGATTGCTCAGCATTTAGCTATTTCTTGCTCACGGCTTGCACGTCGTCGATTGACATTGTTTGTTCATGATCTGCTCGGGGGCTGGGCACGTATATGCGAGGCACTTAGCTTCAGTTGTCGTATTTTCTAACTTGTTTCTGTTTGCATGCTTAACCCTTGGTGGAGCTCCTTTCTGGGTATATCTCGTTATACTCACCCCTTACCTTTTTAGGTATTGATCCATTCCGAAGTGGCTAGGCTGTGAGCTACATCGATCATGAACACGGTGTCGACATTTCTTTTCCGCATTGTTTTACTTGTGTCAAACCTTATGTTTTATGCCTTAAACTCTGTTGAACTGTATTTGTTTGAACTATCGGGATCCCGAACCACATTTTTTGTATGTTTTTCGAACTATCAGTACTGTTTTCATGATTTTACGAGGTTTCATTGAAAAATGCAAGTAATTATTAAATTGATTTCGAGGATTTTAATATGCATGCACCCGTAGCACCTTATTAGAATATTTTAGGAAGTTAGGTCGTTACAAAATTATTTCATAATGAGTTATAACTAATAATAAAAAAATCTGTTAAATGATAAAGAAACCTCTTACCTTCTAACCTTTCATTTCTAAATATTTATTATCACTTAAAGAAAATTTTATTTTTTTAAAAAAATATTTTAAGCCTTTTATGTCCATTACTAAAATTATTATTTAAAAAATTAATCCCCACAAAAATGTTGAGATGTTTTGAAAAATAAAGAGCATTTGAGAAGAATGCAAAACTTTTTTCAGAAAAATGAACGAAACTTTTTTCAGAAAAATGAACAAAGAAACACACTAAAAAAATCTAGAAAATGAAAAAAAAAAAAAAAAAAACAAATTAAGTAAAAATGGAGAGTTAAAAAACATTTACCATTCCAAAACTTACCAAATATATTAAATAATACACACTCTCCTACAAATTTATTATGTCCATTAAGCCAACTTTCACATGTTCATGAACAAATTTATGGTGTTAATATTGAGTATTTTATTCAATTTTGTTTTAAAAAAATTACGTGGATATAGTTTATTTTTTAAAATGAAATGATATGTGATGTAATTTAAAGTGTGATTTAAAGTAGTATTCTCTTGTAACTTGAATATAGAACCAACATCTTGGCATACTTGAAAAAGAGCCTTGATGGAATTATGAATTGTGTTGAAAATTAAATAAATAATCTAGCACAATTCAATTGTTGAGAAAGAAATTGTGAAGAAAGTTCATAAACTCAAGGTAAAAATACAACTAGAACAAAGAATAACAAAAAATAAAATAAAAACATCAATCATTCTTAACCTATGATTAACTAACTTCAATATCAAAATAGGATAGATTGGTCACAAAATGGATTCAAGATATTGATTCGACGATAGGTGCATCACATATAATTTGAATATAATACTAAAATCTTGAGATACTTTGAAGACCGAAAAGCGCTTGTAACACAAAAATCTTGAGATACTTTGAAACATGAAAAGCGTTTGAAAAGAATGCAAAACATTTTTTAGAATAATGAATTGAATGAAACATAAAACACGCTAAAAATGTAGATTTTAGAATTTGGGAAGAAATGTGAAAAACAATTTATTTTTATAGGTAAAAATAGAGAGTTACAAAATCTTTAACATTCCAAAACTTACAACAATATGTTAAAAATCATCACTAGCCCAATGAAGTTTAGCCCAATAATTATGGAAGCCCAAATTATCAAGAATACTAATTGACCCATTTAAAGTATAGTCAATTATCTAGAAAATTCTTAGCAAAGTGTAGAAGTATTTAGAATTTTAGATTTATGTAGACATGTAGAGAATGTTCTAGATAGTGGAAAATATCTAGAT